>JASVER010000183.1:1100051-1117829 GCA_030449065.1 Oceanodroma leucorhoa | reverse complement strand
GCCACCAACTGGATTTGACTCCATTCACCACAACTCTCCGGGCTAGGCCGTTCAGCCAGTTTTTTACCTAGCGAAGAGTACACCCATCCAAGCCATGRGCCGCCAGCTTCTCCAGGAGAAGAGGGAGGCAGCCTTCCCTCCTTTCTGACCCTGTGGGGACACTGTCCCACCCCCTGCTGATACACCCGGAAGCCCCACCGAGCCCCCAGCACAGCCCCCCGCTCCCCAGCGCAGCTCTGGGAAGTCCCTGCTGCCTGGCTCCGACATGGCGCCGCCCCCTTCCGGCTCCAGGGCCCCCCTTGCGCGGCGACCGCTCCACTCCTCCCCTGGCTCACACCGAGCCCTCTGCGGCCACCCGGGGCAGGGCAGCCCCACCACCAGCCCCACAGCCTGTGGCTACTCTGGCAACACAGCCCCTTTACAGGCCGGGGCTGTTGCCATCAGCCTCACTGCCCACACCTGGGGCTCCTCCAGCCCCGTGCCATCGCCTGACCACCACAGTGCGTCACCTCCGACCTGGCCTCTGTCATAGCCCCTCGCCCAGTGCAAAAGGAAGTGCAAATGCAGCTGTGAGGGCAAAGGAGATGTGAGTGTTTATTCAGTCATGCATGAAACAAGTCCCGCCAGCAAGTCTGCTCAGGGGCTCGAAGCCCCTGACGCTTCCCCTGCCCCTGGGACACCTCGGCAGTCATTCCCAGAGCTGCGCTCATCGGTCCATCAGGGAACGGACGGTCGGTCAGCTCTTGGAGCAATGGGCTGCTGGGCAGAGGTGGAGGCCGTCAAAAATGAGGAGCAGGGTGCAGGACACTAGAAGAGAAAAATGGCAGCTGGCTGGACAGCCGGCGTGTAGCGAGAAAACATGAGGCAGGGAACGGGACAGCGAGAGAAAGACAGAAAAGACAGGGACAAGAAAAAGGACAAAGGCACAGTGAGACAGGAAAAAAAAGGGAGCATGACATGGAGAGAGGACGAAGCAGCAGGGACAGAGGAGGAGAGGCAGAAAGAGGGAGTGGGAGCAGGACAGAGAAAGAAAAATAAGGACATGGAGCAGGATGGAGATAAAGAAAAAACCTGGGATGGGCAGCATGACAGAGAGGGATTAAAAAAGAATAGGGGCAGGGAGCAGGACAGAGGGAWACAGTGAGAAATGATGGTACAGGGAGCAGAACAGAGCAACAGAATAAAAATGGAAGAGGAAGTATCAGAGGAACGGGGTGGCGGGCAGGGAGGACAGCTAAAAGGACAGAGCAACAGAGGGAAAGAGGATCAGGGAGCAAGACACTGGGAGAGAATGAGAAAAAGAGGGGCAGCAAGCAGGACAGAGTGGTAGAGACACAAGAAGGACAGAGGGATAGAGAGAGACAAAGAGGGAGACAAGGACACCGAGAGAGAGATAATGACCCGGGGAAGGSGGAGAGAAAGACAGGGGCAAGGAGCAGCAGAGAGTGATGGAAAAAGAGAGGGTTAGGGAGCAGGACAGAGGATTATAAAGAGAAAAGACAGACAAGGGAGAAGGACTGAGGAGCAGAGACAAAGGTACAGGGAAAAGGACGGTGGGATGGAGGAAGAAATAGGGTCAGGGAGCAGGACAAAAGCACAGACAAAAAAGGAGAGGAAGACGGAAGGAAGGATAAAGATGGGAACAGAGTGTGGGACATATGGAGACAGAAAAAGTACGACAGAGAACAAGGGGAGAGGGATTGAGTAATACAGAGAGAAATGCAGATTGGGACAAAGAGATGGAGAAGGTAAAAGCAGCGATGGGCTGGAGCACCTGCTTCTCACAACCTGTCACTCCTGATGTCACTTCTGTGGCTTCAAAGATGGGGCATGGCACAAGAGAGAGGAATGGGGGAGTGAAAGAAAGAGCACGGGGAACTTTTTGAAAAGAAAAAAAAAAAAAAGAGAGCAAAATAGTGATGAGGAACGGGATAGGGATGGGGAGCGGACAGAACAAGAAAGGAACAAGACAGACAGGACACCAGACAGAAAGTGAGAGGAAAAAAGGGATGGAAAGCTGGATATAAGGATGGAAGAAAAACAGGAACAAAACTCAGAATTTATTACACAGTGTGGCTAATTGAAATGTAAATAATCTACTAGCTTGAACAGAACTGTCACCATAGTGGCTTAGCCTGTATCTCGTCTAAGTTAGCATCTGTTTCTTGGCAGGGTACACAGGACTATATGAAACCCATGATAAAACACGGAGGGAGAAACATACTTACAGGAGTAAGCTAAAGGGATTATGTGCACAAGATTTGATATTGTTTAGTYGTAATCCCAGTTTGTACAGTCAATTAATACTCTGATCTCTGAATTTCATTTCTGCAAATTCCACATTTATCCATGCTCCTACATTAAAAAAAAAAAATGTATTATCTCAGTGCTAGATATAGGGTTGTTTGAAGATGCTGTGAACATAAGGAGAGACTTCTCTTTTGCAGGTTTTTTGGAAATCCTACATTGACTTTGAAATTGAGCAAGAAGAGTATGAGAAAACAATACATCTTTACCACAGATTACTTCAGCAGACACAGCATGTTAAGGTATGTATGGGTACCCAGAACACAGACTTGGTCTTGAATCTGGTCCACAGTGGAGAGAAAGCCCTCACTGCTTTGGTTGTCTGGCTTTTTCAAATCAACAGTGAACCTAAGTTCAGTCCCGTGCCTGTGCCATGAAGAGGGGGAAGACATTTCTACATTATGTATAACAGGTTTATCTTCTATGCAAGTATTAATACATTGCCTTCCCCTGCTGTGTTTCTTGGGTATTGTATTGGGCATTTGACTGACTTCAGGTATTCTTGGTTTGAAAGAAAACCAAGAAAACACCATACAGGAGGTAATTAAATTTTAATAGTCTCTTGTAGTGGTTTAACACGGCAGGCAGCCAAACGCCACACAGCCACTCGCTCACTCCCCCCCCACAGCGGGACAGGGAGAGAATTGAAAAAAAAATTCACGGATTGAGATAAAAGACAGTTTAATAGAACAGAAAATAAAGCAATAATAATAATAACAATGGTAATAATATAATAATGATACAATATACGAAATGAGTGATGCACAATGCAATTGCTCACCACCCGCTGAGAAAATAGCCAAAATGATCGCCGCTTCCTGGATGCTCCCCATTCATATACTGGGCATGACATCACATGGTACGGAATACCCCGTTGGCCAGCTGAGCTAGTTGTCCTGGCTATGCTCCCTCCCAGCTTGTGCGCCTGGCAGAGCATGGGAAGCTGAAAAGTCCTTGAGAAGTAGATTACCTAGCAACAACTAAAAAAATTAGTGTGTTATCAACATTCTTCTTATACTAAATCCAAAACATAGCATTAGGAAGAAATTTAACTCTATCCCAGCCGAAACCGGGACATCTCTGAATTTCCAATATTTGAAAGAAGAAATAATAGGGTAAGTGCAGGAGTATGCACCCATTACCAATAGAAGCTGTGTTAGTAAGCTTCTCAGTATTGTGTTTTGGTATTTCATGGGGAAAAACATTGAGCCTAAGATTTCTCATCCATAAGTTCTTGGGGGCTGGGGGGAGAAGGAACCTGACACTCTTAGTAAGTTGCCTGAGAATCACAGCTTACAGTTACTCAATGTCTTCTGGTCTCACAGGATGAGGCAGAGGTATAATTGATTTCTTCTCCTTATCTCTGGAAAGAGCTTTTCGCATATTTGTGGCAAAAGAAAAAAAAAAGCTATTATAATAAGGCAGTCATTGCACAAAGCCCTGTTAAGTGAATTCTCTATTACAATAAGATCGTTTTAAATCAAGATTTCCTAGAATCATAGAATATCTAAAGTTGGAAGGGACCCATAAGGATCATCGAGTCCAACTCCCTGCTCCTYGCAGAACTACCTAGCACTAAACCGTATGACTAAGAGCATCGTCCAGATGTTCCTTGAATTCTGACATGCTTGGTGCCGTGACCACTTCCCTGGGGACCCTGTTCCAGTGACTGAGCACCCTCTCAGTGAAGAACCTTTTCCTAATGTCCAATCTGAACTTCCCCTGACCAGCTTCATTCCATTTCCTCGTGTCCTATCGCTGGTCACCAGAGAGAGGAGATCAGCACCTCCCCCTCTGCAGCCCCCCTGAGGAAGTTGTAGACTGCCACGAGGTCACTCCTCAGCCTTCTCTTCTCCAAGCTGAACAAACCAAGTGACCTCATCCGCTCCTCTTAAGTCTTGCCCTCGAGACCTTTCAGCATCTTGGTCACCCTCCTCTGGACACACTCTAACAGTCTGATGTCCTTAATGTTGTTCAACAGCAACATTATTAATTGGAATATAACACTGCATGAAACTCAACTGAATGGAATGGAAATGGCAGGCTAAAGGAACAAATATATGATTTAAGGCATCTGCAACAATGGTAGATGTCTGTCCATAGCCCCTGTATTTCATAGTACTCCTGCATATCAAATGAATAGTGCAAGAACAGAAAAGATATACAGCATGGCCACATAACCCTTTGGGGAGGATACTTAAAGAAGATCTAGAAAGMGGAAGCAACTTCAGTTTTGTTAACAGAATTAACATTAACATACTTGAATTTCCATGTTCCTTCCCTTTTAAATGGAAAATGCCACCCAATTCTCTGCCACTGTTGACCATTGACACTTGTAAATTTGTAGTTAAGACATCTGAGAAAAACAAAGTTTCAAGTCCTTGTTATGGGAAGAAATGAGGAAAGCACTGCCATTCCTTCCCCCAATAACATTAGCAAAAAGCCCAGCCACTTGGTGTGAGCAGTCCTTGGAAAGAAAAATTAGATAAGAAACTGCATTTTTATTTTCATCTTACCTACAGGATAAATATCTTTGTACTTACTGATTGATTATTGTTTTGTAGTTTATTTTGCCACAGATGCTACAAAATGCGTAACTGCAAGATTAAGTTTTGTAACTGATATAATCTTCAGTAGGAAAAGCTATCTAAAGGAGTATACAAAATCCCATTCATCAACAACTATCTGAAAACTTGTTTCATATAAAAAAAAAATAATCATACAAACAAGCCCAGGAACCCTCAACATGAGAAACTTCCCATTCAACTGGAGGCAGAACAAGTACTTACAAGCATCTTCATCTGTCTCTCTACTGCTAGCAGAATAGTACTCTTAATACTGACCGGTACACACTGTAGCCTAGTTGCTTATACATATTTACCGCAACCTGATTTGATACTCTCACAAAGAGATCGACGAAAAATCCACCCTTTCTTTGAAAAAATAAAAACCAAAAGACCACAGTAAGGAATAGTAGGTGAATGTATTTCTAAATAATAACCCATAACTTGTAATCAGACCAAGAGCAGGTCTGATGATGTGGTACACTAATCAAACATCTTTCACACTGTAATAACAGATGCATTCCTTTACCAAGGGACAAATCCAGCATAGGCACAAATTTCATTTTATTTTTGTCACACAACCATTCTTCCGCACCAGCCAGGGGGTTCAGAATTATGAACAGGAAGAACAGGACAAGCTACACCACCCACACAAGCCTCATATCCGTAAGAAATGATTTAAAAAAAAAAAATCCACATTTTAGATTGCATTGGCTTAGGGACTGCCTCCTTCAGGGACTGCATGGCGGAGGGGTGGAATCAGTCATAAAATTCAGTTGCCTAACAGGAGATAGCCCTTCTCTTCACAAAGCAAATTTTTCAAAATGTTGTACTATTTTCCAATTTTACCAACTACAGTGGGGTTGCCCTACCAGCATGAGTTGGGGACATTTCCCTGCAGGTTCATTTGACACTAAATTAAATTTTCTGCAGGTACAAGTAACCAAGCACAAGATGGAAAGTAAGCTAAGAGACTTCTGCCGTATAAAATTTGTTCAAGACTGTGCCTGAGCGACTCGCACAAAGACCACGATTACTGAACAAGTATGTTGGAGGCCCTACAGGAAACAGCGCTGGTGTTTCGTGAAGCTCTTTTCCTGTCAAGAAAAGGACCTTTTATACAGTATCTCTACTGGAATTCAGGCTACTCATGCTGGCAAGTTAGCTTTCAGTAAAACCCTGAGATTTTAAACCGCCAAGCAACACTCATAATTCTTGTTCTCTAGCTATAGGGAATTTCAGCGAATCAGAACACTACTTAAAGCAAAATTCTGGGTCTGTTTCATGCAACAAATATCTAAGCCATGGACAGGTGTCGGTAGAAAGATTACTTTAAAAGATAAATTTAGAGATAAGCATAGAGCATAGTACTCACTTTTCTGAAATTTCTTCCAGTAGTTCCATCAATTTAGCAGCCAAACCCAGCCGTCGAAATTCTGGTGCAACAGAGAGAGCGGCAACACATCCATGCCATTCTTCCCTAGCCACAGAGCCTTCCGCTTTACCCATTACTATGAACATACAGAGCATCAGCGCAGTAATACCTTTGGAATAATGCACCACCCACAGCTATACATCTTTACAAAAGAACCAAGCAGTATGCAAACAAACATTGCAACGATTGTAGTAAAGGCTCAAACAGGTATGTCTACGTTATCACTCTGTGATTTTGCTGAAGTATGACAGTAGTTTCTTGATTAGTGTAAAAAAAAAAACCCAAACTTTTTTTGCAAATTCATTGTTTGAGGCATGACTTCCAAATGCAAATTTTAAGCAACTCTTGTGAGTCTTTAACTGAGCGGAATTCAGGATCTGACTAAAATAATGGAGGAATGGAGGGCTAGAAGCCCAAAACTAACTCACTGTTGGAGACTTTTGGTGACTATGGGGGAATACAGCTTGCGAAGCTTTGCCAATCTGGCAATAGAGAGCTAAGGCCCYGCAAACACAGTATGTTTAAGAAAAAAGAAGGGGGGGGGGGAATGTTGTTTTGGGGGGCTTCTTTGTAGTTCCTCTCCTTTCTACACAGAGCCAAAACAGTGTTAGTTCACTTATGAATATTCACACTTGCGCACATTACTCTTACAAACATCACAGTCACTACTAATAAGCAACTGATGTGGTGGGTACGGAGAAACCTTCTGTACAGCAAATGCTTTAAGCTTACTATGTTAAATACTCTGTATCCCGGGTCCCTGCAAAGACCCTTATTCTGCCCCGCCACCTCCCCACCCACCCCCAAAAAAAAAACAGAGGGAGAAAAACCTGGAAGGAATAAACAAACCAACAGCTCAATTTGGAATGATTTCTGAAAAACACAAATATTCCACAGCAAATAAGCAAATGGCATCCAGACCCTGAGCCTTCCCTTACAGAAAAATGCAAAACCCAGTATTTTTGCTTACTGATGATTKACAGTGTGTGAGATCAGAGCTGAGTGCAAGGACTTAATTCCAGGATTACAGAAACGCTTGTATGCATACATTCACCTGTATAAAACCCGGGTGGATGTTACTACAGTCAAGACTCCTTGCCATGCTAGGAACATCAAACYGAAAACTACTGCTATGAGTCCTACCTAATACCTTTAGACAGTTATGAAATATGAAGATGCTACGTAATGTTCCTCTTCCCTGTTGGGTATTTGGAAAATGTGAAGAGTTAAAAAAGCTCCTGTGTTTTAATCCCCCAAATATGCAACACAGTGAGACGGTAACACTGGAAAACCCGGTGCCACAGAATTGCACCACACTCACTGTAACCCATCAGCTCCCTGCCGGGTGCCTCAGCGACAATGAAATACTCGGGCCAGCGGGCCAGGTACTGCAGGTAGAAGGGCAGCCCGTACTGGGGCGCTCGGCTGAGGAGCGAGCTGTCGCCACCAGGGCTCCCGCCGCCTGCGCTAGGCCCCGCGCCTCCTCCCCAGTGGCCGGCAGCAGCGGGAAGGTATGGTCTCCGACAGCAGGTCCAGGTTGCTGCGGGAGGAGAACAACGCTCACCATGAACCTGGGCCCTGCCCGCTGGCTGGCTGAGGAGGGACCCCAAAGTCCCTTGGGGGGCGGCAGCGCCTCAGGGAAGGGGGAGCCGCTTGTGCGCGGCCATGGGCTGAGTGTGGCAGAGAGCGAGCATGGGGCTCAGGGGCGGGAGAGAAAGGTGGCTGGCACTCACATGTTGCTGAAGTGGAAGAGGTTGTTGCAGGTGAAGGCATGAAGCGTTGTCATGCTGCTGCTGCTGGCCCTGGCACTGCCGCTACGGAAGCGCTCCTGCCACCCAACGGCCCCTTCCGCCATGGAGAGGTGGCAGCAGAAGCGGAGCACCCCGGCCCCACGCCCCCCAGGACACCTGCTGCCGCGGGCCATACTGGGCAGAGGTGATAGAGGGGCTGCAACTGGGCGCGGGCGCCGAGAGCAGCAGGTGGGTGGCTGGGAAGGCTGAGCCCACCTGCAGTGGAGCGAGGAGCGGTGAGGCAGGGCCAAAGGGGCTGCAGTGCTGGGGGGAGCTTGGAGCCTGGCTCCAGGGGGCGGGGAGAGCTTGTGCAGTGCCCAAGGACAGCCCCGTGGTGACCCCCAGGCAGGACAGCTCCACCCCAAGCACACACACAGACTGACACTGCACACAACATGACCGTAATATGCAAGAACACCACATGCAAACCAAGCAACTCCCGGAGGAGGGAAGATGCCGCCGGACAAGAAGCCCTACGGTGCTGCGACAGCATGGCACAGATGCTTTACAGCGAACTCAGGAAAAGCAGTCAAGTGCCATGGCCCTTTACAGAAAGTTACCATCAGAACTGGGACGATGGATGCCCAAGAACCCAGGCGCTAAGACCTAAGACCATAAGGACGCGGGGAAGAAACTCTAGAAGAGGACCCTGTGGAAACTGAACACTCAAGATGAGAAGAGCTGCTGATGCAGCCTGGATCACCGCCACAAAGATGACTGTCCAGAAACACCTATGATGCAAAACACAYAAGACAGATCCATGCTTCAAGCTTTGGTTGCAAGACAAGAAGCACTCAACTGGCACTATGCCAATGAGGCAATGCATTCAAGACCCTCACACTGGCTACCAAGGTACTCGCCAAGTGCAAAAGCAACGGGAACATCAAGACCTGAGGAAGGTGTGGTATAGAACTGCTACTTCAGCCTGCTGTTCATCACTCACCTTGCCTCACTCTGTTCTAGTGCAGATACACTGCTTCACAAAATGTTTCACACCTTCAAAACACAAAGCATAAGCTAGTCATATAGGCACCCACAGTGGCACATTCCCTCTGTCACCACACACCAGCYGACATTGTTACAGCACTCTGCTCGCCTCCTCAGTCTCCCTTTGGCATTCAGCCCCCTGCTCTTCAGCCGCAGTAACAATGCAAAGCAAATTACCTAGACACTGACTGATAGATGTCTAACAATCCAAAAACTGTCCCCATTCTGACTTCTGTGCTCCAATAACCTTCTCAATCTGCGCTTTGCATTCTGATCTGCTGCACTGAGCCACAGCCACATCAGCAAGAGCAGGAACAACAACAAAAACATTAACACCCAAGAAACAGTATGCACCCTTCCCTTTTCTCCCCCCCACCCTGATTGCCATGCTCCAGATTTACTGTTTCCACCCCCGACCCAAGCAGGCAAACACTGCTCCTTTCACCTCCCTTGGCTCCCATCCCATACTGCAGGGGCAGTTGCTATGTCATGCTCCGACTCAGTCAATCCATCTCTGGCATCTCAGGAATCACAACCTTTGATGCCGGGTGAGTCTTGGAAAAATGGCAGAAGAAACACATTGGGATGTTAAATACCACTTTCTGTAAGAGGGTACCCACTGCACAAAACAAACTAACAAAACCCATTGACTGATGTAGATTCTCAGGCAACACAAAAGAGACCCAAGAAGGCACAAAACCCAAGTGATCGACCCCACCCTCCAGTCATGACTCATGGTGCCACCCACTCACCGTAACTGTAGCACCTCGTTTGACCAGACCTATTTTGTTAACTACAAAAATAAGTAAAWCCACCCACTGACTCACAAAATTTACAGTTACTTCAGGATGACTCAGACACGAGGAGACTGGCAGTGCTGGCAAAACTCTCAGGACCACAAATGCCAAAAGAGATGTGGCTAAAGAGGGACTGTGGCTGGCATAATGACATACACTTTTCCCTAATGGATTAAAAGCTCTTAATGTACACCATGACAGCAGCGCTGGCAAACCCCTCAACAGGCAGCTTTGTCAGAGAGAGCTGTGACTGAAGTGGGACTCGAGACTGGGCTGCTGAAAAATGCTCACATACAGAAGGCTTCAATCAGATAACACAGTGCCAAAAAGTCTTACAGCACAACCACATTGTAATGGAAGCAGACCCGAGTGTGGACAGATGCGGAAGATGAGTAGATGTTCACAAGAACAAGATCAATGCCAACAAAAATTATTGGGACACCAAAAATGACCCAAACGCTCAATGAGAGCGCCGCTTCTTGCCAATATATGAGCTCAAGGAGGGCCTGATTCCCTTGAGGTGCATCCCAAACCCCTTTGCTTGTCACCTGGAAAAATTGTGTGAAAAGTAATTAAGAGTGTCTGGCAATTAAGATATGCCCTGAAGACACAGGTGTACTCCACCTTATCCCAGATAGMTGGCTTCCTCTTATGCAATTATACAGCTAAAACAAAAACCTTAACCTCTGAGACACTCCAAAAGGGATTAATGTATCTACATAGTCTAGACTCTGACCATTGACCCACATAGCAGACATCCTTGGGGATGGCCCTGCAAAGACGAGAGGAAGCCTGATCCTAGCTCCCTAGATGTCCTGGAACTGAGTGCTCCGCTCCCCTCCCCACTGTGGGAAAAGACCAGTGAGGATATATGGCAAAAAAGAGGAATGTAAGCCCCAGGGACCAGGGTGTCAAAATGAGACCTGAGTCTACCTGCAGGCAGAAAAAGTCCCAAGAGGCACATAAAATAAAAGAAAAGCAGAATGCTCAAAGACATATGGCATGGTACCGTGTGGCAACTCAGACCATGAGATGGATGAAACAGTGATGACGAGAGGCCCATGACAGAAGCAGTGCAAGACAGAAAGACATCGAGAAGCCTGAGCTGGGGTACCTACGAAGCCCCACACAGAATAATGGGGGTGGACAGCCAATTAAAAAAAAAAACAGGCAATGGTGTAATGTGGTGACTCAAAGAGATATAAGAGGAAGACCACACAACTACAGAAACTGGTGCAAAATAGATGACGGAAAAATGAGGCCAAGGGAGCATAACTGCCACAGCTGGAACCAGAGTTAACCTCATGAGACAGTAATGGAAAAAAACATCCAACTGGGAGAATGGAGAAGGCTTGCACGCCCAGAGACTGGGGGGAGTTAAAAAAAAAAACAAACCAAACAAAAAAACCAGCCCCTGGCCTGAGACCATTATAGGCATGGATAATATACATCCTCTTCTCCAAGAAATGCCAGGGAAAACCACTACAGAAATACACACATACTGGATGCCTGTAAAAAGCAATGCCTGTGAGATCTGGATGGATGGTAATGAAAAGGACCCGAGAAGAACACTGGGGAGGGCCACAGTTATGGTGCCGAGAGGGGGAGGAGACCTCAGAGTTCTGGACAGTAAATAATAATATACCTCACACAAACCAAATGAACAAGGGATACTATTAATTCTGCGGCCCACTTTGTGTAGCCTATTCTGCTATCTCTCTGGCCCATGATGTCCCTCTGAGAGAATACCGTGGTTCCCACGATATTTGCCACACTTGTGCCTAAATCATGCTTTCTCATTAAACTAACCTCAAACCACACKATCCTCTCCCTCCATTGCTGCTTAACTCCAAACTGCCCACCATCTGCTTTGGCCCAATGGTCARTGAAACATGGAGCATCCTGCCTGTGCTGCTTCTGAAACAAGACATGCATCTCACATTCGACTGCATGGACTAAGATGTCCATGGCCTTATGCACATTTCTTGTACACTTGGTCATCACTCCCTTCAGCTGTGGAGCAACAAAAACTGAAGGGACCTCATCTTGACTCAGATCCAACTGCAAAACCAGCCTGAATGCAAGTGATGAACCCACCTCCCTTTCCCAGCCATCCCACAGTGCCAAAACTGTCAGGGCAGGACTTAAGCACCTTCCCAACAGCTCCTGTCATGTATCTGCACCCCCAAACCCTCTGCACCATCTGCTCTCTGGGAGCCACTTTTCTGAGTTATGCCCAGTTTCCTGTGGGCACCCCCTATTCTCTCTCCTCCCAGATGGTCCAGGCTCTGCTCCACACCTGGATAGTAGATGATTTCCACACAGTTGTTACCTAACAAGGGCCCACTATGTTTCCCAGAGGCTATAGGAACCACAACGTACTCTGTGGGCATCCCACACCTTGAAAAAGATGATGACTTGTATGCTTCCCACTTGCTTGAGAAGCAGTGAAACTTCATAAGCAAATTAGAAAAGTAGCTCAACCTAACCCTCACTACTTTTACTATCAGTCCTAGCAAAGAAGACATCATCATTGACTATGACGATCTCCAACAGACCCTGGGAGGAAATAAGGTCCCTACTGCAGTAAACTTTAAAAGTTCCAGAAAATATGACGTACATTTAACAAAAAAAACCAAAAAATGCAGGAGGAGACTCATGAACTATCTCCCATCCCTGAACACCCCATATAAATTTACCAACCTGTGGAATGGCTTCATGCAATAAACACGCTTTCTCTCGGATGTGCTGCTTGACCTTGACTCTTCCCATTGCTSTTACCTCTAATAGAAGCTTTTGCTTCTCTGAGTTTGGAAGTCTAGCATCTAGCTCAAAGAGTGCTATTGACACAAGTAAATGCATAGCACTGAGCCCACAGGAGACCACAAGCAGAATGACCTCCTTGCTGAGGGGCCCATGGTTGATACACCCCCTGGGCCCTGCCCACCATCCACCAAAACAGAGGAGAAACCATCAGAAGGCATAAAGAGAATCGTCAGGTCAGTAGCAAGTCATTTGCTCTGGTTTAGGTTTACGGCATACAAAGCACAGAAAAGAGAAATGGGCTGTTCCTGGAAAAGACGATACCTGCTTTTTTACAGCAACTTTGTATATTGCACCAACAACATGACCGGGTAGGTAATTAAGCTTATTTTTACTGGGGTAAAGACAAGCCTCTGTTTAGAGCTGTGAAAACAACTTGAAATCATAGTAAGTTATGTGTGAAAGTAGCTGATCAAGTGTGGTAACAGTATTAGCAGCAGAGGTAAAATGCTTTACTTGCCTTTGTGAAAAAAAGAAAATGCTATGCTGTTGCCATTCATTTCTATCAAGCTCATGCATAGTACCCAACTTATACTAGTACTGCATTCTGCATAGGACTGAATGACACAGCTGAATTAGATCCTTTAAGAATCCTTTCTCTGAAAGATCTCCAGATTCAGAGGGAATTGCTTACTTTATATCACCACCAATTTTAGGTTACTGAGATTCCTAAAACGTCTCTCCCACTGACTCCCTTCATGTAAATAGATGGCTCCCAAAAGACCAAAATAGGGTTGAAACACCAAAATGCATCAGAAACTGTAGTAAACCTTAGATAACACCAAAGGGGCTAGAAGGACAATAAATGACAATACATGATAAAAAACACCTCAGGAGAGGTGCCAAGGAAGCTAGATGAGTCCACAGACAGCAAGTCTAACAAGAGAAAGCTCTACCCCACAAAAAGGTGTACAAGAGTAGTCCTGAAGAAGCTAGAGGTGTCCTAAGAGGACTATACAGCCAAGAGAAGGTTCTGAGGTACTGTGGYGCCTCAAGACGGCTTCTGTGTGCAGCACAGACGTCCTGCAGGGACTCAAATGCCAAAAGAGGGGGGTCCCACATGGGGTAGAAGGCAAAAACAGTGCTTTAGGGCACAAGTATAGTCTAAAAGCTGCTTTTGAGGGAACTCAAAGGATCCAACGAGTGCTACAGTGGCACAAGAATACTCATGAACACAACAATAAACTCAGGAGGAGATCTGAGTGGAGCACAGATGTCCTTAATGGACAATAAAGAGAATTGAGACTGCCTAGATGGCGGAGATTTCAAAAAAAGTGCTCTCAAGCACTAAGAAGACCTCATAAGGGGTCCCAGGAGAGCTACAAAATGTCAGAGTGCAACAGACCTAAAAAAAGGCACTGGGGCGTAAGGAAGACATCAGATGCAATCATGAAAAGACTAGAGGGGTACCGAGAGGGCCAGAAGGGCAAAAGACGACTCTAGGAAACACTAAATGTTTCGAAGGTGTTCTGAAAAGGCCCTTAAAAGGACAAGCAGGCCTATATAGGTTTCTTATGTGGCAATAAGGCAGGAAGGCCTCAGCAGCAGTCATAAGGAGAGTAGTGGGCTCCAAAGATGTCAAAAGGACAGAAGAAACCTCTAAGATGCAATGAGAGATGCACGAAGGTGAGGCAAGGGGTTAAGGGAATCCCAGTAGTTTAATGCTTGATAGTAGCCAAAGGATCGAATCAATAGATGATGGCTAATGCTTTATTACCTACTGTGGATAGCTTTGTCAGCTATGTACAAGGCCAGTTCTAGCTATTGTGTGAGTCCGGTGCTTCTCAGCTATCTACAAGGCCAGCTCCTGATAAGAACTAGGCACTTGCCTTAAGAAACCAGCTAAAACCGACCCTGCAGTTTGGGTAAGAGTCAAGGAGCAACTGAGTCTGCGCAAGAACAAAAGGTTACTAGTGGTGACGAAGAGGAACCACTAGCCTTCATCCCCACGACCCCTGACGACCACCACTAGGCGGCAATGCGCAAGCGCAGATGGGAGGGGTTCATGGAAATAACTTCTTGGAACTCATTTTAATACAAAGCGGGGACAGGTCATGCATATGTATAGGCGTATTATGTAATCTAATGTATATGCAATACTTTGCTGTATATATTTGGAGTGAGTGCCGCACTGGGGCGCGCACGACTTTGGTGGGACTACCCCCCGTGCTGCCCAGCGCTGAATAAACATACCTACTTTACAGTCTTACAGATTGTGGAGTCCGATTTCCACGCGTCAGATTTGGCGAGCCAGGCAGGAGGCTCTCTGCTTAACCGCGGGATCGACTGCGGAGCGGACGCCCCGGGCGCACCTCCGAGCACTTTCCTTGGAGGGGCCTCCGCTGCCAGCCGCTCACCGGGGGAGCAGACAACAACCTCCTRRAGCCGCGGAAGMAAACGGTATGTTTTATGAGGGGGGCCTGTAAGTCGTACGCGTGGCCGGGGCAGCTGGTAAATCGCGCAGAGACGTCTGGCGTGCAGCAGAGTCCCCGTATGGRAGGAGGGTACCCKGTAARGGRGGGGATTTGCTGACCGATRGGGCGGCCGCTAGCGATCTTGGGGGTAGATCGAGCAAATCCGAGGTCACCGCTGCATCCCAGTGTTGGGAGCCAGGACGGACCTACTAATGACTGGTATATAAGAAGCAGGAGAAGGGTAAGCGGACCTCCTCGCAATTGCGGTTGGGTTAAATTTTTGTTTTTTTCATTTGCAGCTGCTGGATGGGTGTTAACTGGGGTGATAAACGTATAATATGAGTGCCCGGGAATCTTATAGCAGAGGTCTTTGTCTTTATGTGTGTGCATAATGTTTTGTGTGTGTATAATGTATGAAAAAAAATTGTAAATGTCTCTATATGTTAATGAAGGAGCAAAGCAGGGGAATCACTCCTTTGGTAATTTGACCTCAAACCTTAGTAATATTTAAACGAAGGAGGGCATTAGATAAGAAGGGAAATGAACAATTTTATTTACAAGGAGCATATGTGACTCCCGCAGGGTGGAAAGCGGGCCTTAGATTGGGAGCAGTTTTCAGATGTTTGTATAAAACCCCATGTTGGTGGACAACTAGGAGTCATTCCCTGCTTTGCATGTGGACTTGTGTCTAGGTTATACGAAATTTGGCACCAGGCTTGGATTTTGTTGAAGTGTAAATCTTGTGGGAAGTGTGGAAACTTAAAGTCAAAATAAGGGTCAATAAAAGAAGTTACGAAATGGGAAACACTCAAAGGGGAGTTTTGAAGAAAAGTCCCTTGGGCTGTGTGCTTGCTCATTGGACAGACATTGTTGGGACTGGAGGAACAGAAAGTAAAAAAAAAACCACCTTATTAAGTATTGTAATCAATGATGGCCGTTGAATAAATTAGAAAGTGAAGCTAAKTGGCCATTGAATGGATCTATAGATTATAACCCTCTCTTACAATTGATGCTGTTTTTAAGAAGGGAAGAAAAGTGGGACGAAGTTGTTTATGCAGATATGTTCTTTACTTCAAAGAACCGTCCGGAGTGGCAAAAGGAGTGTGGCATAAATCTGGCGCCACAAGATCCTTTAGTATTAGTGTTAGGGAAAAAAAAAAAAAAAAAGAAGGAAGGGAAAGGGAAATTAAAAAGATGTTGCTYGGCATGTAGCATTGGACAGAGGTGTTTAAAATTGAATCACGGGATGASAGGCTGGAGGATTATTTACCTCCACTAGGAGATGAAGAGACTAGGAATGAGGCTGGAGCTGCTGGGGTGAAGAATCAGATATCGGGAAAAAAGAGGATTGTTACCCTGATTGGGAGGATGTAGGTGCAATGTCGGATGTGGTAGTTGTGAGAGCGGCTAGAGCCCAGGTACAGGCTCAGGTTTTGGCTGGGACTTTGCAAAGGACAGTGAATAATCATGTTCCAATTACTAATCGCGGCTGGGACCCTAATGATGCAGGGAATCAAGATTTATTGGTGCGATATAGGGAATGGATTGCCTATGGAATAAGGAATGCTGTCCCAAAATCAGTCAGTTGATATTTCTGGTTTTGGGACAGTYGGCAGATGATATYAGGAGAAAGTTGCAGAAAGTGCAAGGAATGGATGCGAGAGACTTAGAGAAATKRCTGGAGACTGCTTGGCAAGTATATCGGAATAGAGATAATCAGAAAGAGAGAATAATGGGTAAAACAATTGCTAATGCTACAGTGGCTGCTTTACGCACCACAGGAGGCCGAGTACCCTCGGGGAACCTATCAAGAAACAACACTGATGGAGGGAGAGGAGCCATGAGAAGGGGTGTAAGTGCCCCACCTAGGGGAAATCAACCCCTCCTGAAAGATCASCGTGCTTATTGTAATCAAATGGGGTATTGGAAAAAGGATTGTCCGAGATCAGGCAGGTCGGTGATGGTTACTGATATGAAAGATAATTGATGGAGACCAGGGGAACCTTCYCTAGCAGAACCCTTGGTAAAAGTTCAGCTAGGGAAAGTAGAGAAACCTGTAGAATTTTTGCAGTATTAAATCAAACCTTATTACCTGTGAGCAGGCAAACTGCTAATATTGYGGGAGCAATTGGACAGGTTGAGAAGGCATTCTTTCTGAAACCATTAAAATTCAAAATTGGAAAAAGTGTAGGGATTCATAAATGCCTCTACCTGCCTGARSCTCCTAAACCATTGTTAGGAAGGGATTTATYAGAACAATTGAATGCTGAAATAAGATTTAGAGATGGARAAGTTGAATTCAAAGTACCAGAAGAAAACCATATTGAGATTTTAAGCCTAGCTCTTACTGAACCTCAAATTAGGAAARAAGAAATTATACAAGAAATAAAAGACCAAGTATATCCTGGGGTATGGGCCACCGATGTACCTGGAAGAGCAAAGAATGCTCTACCTGTTGAAGTTAAACTCAAAGAAGGCYGACAACCRGCAAGGATTAAGCAATATCCTCTAAAGATAGAAGATAGGGAARGAATTTGCCCAGTGATTGRAAAATTTTTACAATTAGGATTATTGAAAGAGTGTGAGTCCAACTTTAACACACCTATATTACCTGTTCATAAGCCTGACGGGTCATACCGTGTGGTCCAGGATCTACAGGCC
>JASVER010000183.1:958342-1096281 GCA_030449065.1 Oceanodroma leucorhoa | reverse complement strand
GGGACAGGTCATGCATATGTATAGGCGTATTGTGCAACCTAATGTATATGCAATACTTTGCTGTATATATTTGGAGTGAGTGCCGCACTGGGGCGCGCACGACTTTGGTGGGACTACCCCCCGTGCTGCCCAGCGCTGAATAAACATACCTACTTTACAGTCTTACAGATTGCGGAGCCAAAAGTGTCCTACGAGGACTACACAGGCAACAAAAGCCCTTGAGGCACAAAAGGATCACCATGCTACATCTGCTGTATATACCACAAAAGTTCTGGAGRGGCTTGAAGACCAAAGCAGGAGTCCCACATGGAATAAAAGGCACACAGAGTCCTCTGGGGCAGGAGGAAAGCCAGAAAATGACTTGTGAAGGAGCTCAAAGGATCCTAAAGCTGCTAAAAAGACCAAAAAAAAGCTTGGTGAGAAAATGAGGAACTGGAGAAGGGATCTGAACAGAGTATATCAGTCCTCAAGGGGCAAGGGACCAAACAGAGGTATCCTAGACAGCCTATGGAACAAAAATAGTACTCTGGGGTACAAAGAAAGCCTGAGGAGGGATGCTGAGGGAAAAATATATATGCAAAGAAATCTATATAGGTAGAAGATGCCTGTGCACCGCAAGGAACAGCTCAGTAGGCATTGTGATGGGACTGGATAGGTACTGAGGACGAAGACAAAAGGTGGCACAGGAACACAGTTAGGAACCCAGGAGGGGATCTAAGAAGGGTGCAGATGTCCTTGAGTGACCAGGGACAAAATGGATACATCCTAGACAGCATATAGGAAAAAAAGACTGCTCTGGGACACAAAAATGGCCATAGCAGAGGTTCCGAGGGAAGAAAAGGGGGGGTCCAAAGTGTACTACAGAGCTAAAAATGTGCTGAGAGAACCCAGAAGGCCTCAGGCTACATCGAGACAAGGAGTAAAGGATTACTGGGGAAGGTGGGAGTGGGCAGAGAGATAAAAGAAGGCTAGAGGACAAAATGAGGAGCTCAGGAGGGGATCTGATCTGAGCAGAGTACAGATGTCCTCAGGGGGCCAAGGACTGAGCAGAGGCATCCAGATGTCATAGAGGACAAAAAGATTGCTCTGGGGCACAAAGATAGCCTGCAGAGGGGTTCTGAGGGTGGAAGATGGGTCCAAAGGAGACTGCAGAGCTAAAATAGTGCTGCGGGGCACAAGGAAGGCCTCAGGAGGGGATCATAATGGGAGTAGAGGGGTCTTGAGGGGACCAGAGGGACGAACAAAGACTCAGGGACACAATGAGGAACTTAGGAGGGGATCTGGGTAGGGTATAGATGTCCCTGGGAGGCCAAGGATGGAGTAGAGGCATCCTACATAGTGTAGAGGAAAAAAAGACAGTGCTGGTGCACAGACATGTCTTCAGGAATGGTTCTGAGGGAACAAGAGGGGTCCAAAATGTAGTACACAGCTAGAAGAGGGCTGCAGGGCAGAAGGAGATTTGAGCCAGAATACAGATGTCCTCAGGGAAYAGGGAATTAATATAGACATCCTTGATGCTTCTGTGCTCTGGGGCAGAAAGAAGGCCTCAGGAGGGATCACAAGTGCGCTAGAGGGGTCCAAAGGGAGTAAGAGGAGCAAGCATTGGGACATAATGGGGAATGCAGGAGGGGTTCTGAGCAGACTACAGGGTCCTCAGAGGACTATACAGGCAAGATAAGGCTCAGGGGGCACAATGGGGTCTCAGGACAGCTTCTGTGTACAGCACAGAAGTCCCATAGGGGCTCAAAGGCCAAAAGGTGGTTCATCCTAGACAGAGGGTAAGGTCCAGGGTCTTTCAGGTGATTCTAGGGGTGCTTGGACAACCATAGTGCTGTCCACATTTCCCTGGTGACTTCCCCGTGTGCTGCCCCGACAGGACAGCCCTGCATCATCCCCACCTGGTATTGCCCCTCTTCAGGGCTGCTGCTGCCCCAGCCCCAGTCTTGGGCAAAGTTACCACTGCTGAGTTGCCCTCCAGTGGCCCCGTACCCTTCCCTGCTCCCCCTTGCCAAATAGGACAGTCCCAGGCAGCGATGGCCTGCAGGGCAGAGCTGGAGGTAGAAAAAACAGGAAGGGGGAGCAGGACAGAGGAAGAGATAGGGGAAACAAGGGACAGGTAGCTGGACAGAGGGATATGGCAAGAAACAATGGGACAAAAATCTGGAAAATGGGAGACAGAAAAAGACAAGGAGCAGGACAGAGTAATAAAGAAACCAAAAAAAAGGACAGGGAGAAGGACAGAGGTGGAGGGAAAAAAGCAGTGGGCAGCAGGACAGAAAGATGGAGCAAGAAAAAATAGGGATGAGCAGCAGGACAGAAGGATAGCAAGAAAAAAGAGAGGAACAGGGAGCAGGACAGAGGTGGGAGAAAGAAAAAATAGTGATGGGCAGCAGGACAGAGAGATGAAAAAATTAATACTTGTAGGGAGGATGATGGATCGGGTGAGAAAGAGATGAAGGGGAAGCAAAACAGTGGGATGGAGAAAAAAAAAATAGTGATAGGGAGCATGACAGAGGGATAGATAAACAAGGTGACGGACAGGGAGCTGGAAAATAGGATACTGAGAAAAACAGAGAAAGGGAGCAGGACAAAGAAAAGGGAGAGAAAGAGAGGGTCAGAGAGCAAGACAGAGCTGGAATAATGAAAAACTGTGATGGGAAGCAGGATGGATGCTTCCCATCCATCTTCTGAAGAAGAAATACTGACAGGGAAGAGGAGAGAGGGACAAAAAAAGAAAGACAGACAGGAAGTGGGATATAGAGACTGAGAGAAAAAAATAAGGACAGGGAACCAGAAAATCGGATACGGAGAAAAAGGCAGGGACAGGGAGCAGGACGAGAGACAGGGAGCAGGACAGAGACCCGGAGAAAGAAAAAATAGTGATGGGGAGCAGGACAGAGGAATAGACAAAGAAAGAGAGGGACAGGCAGAAGGACAGAGGGATGGACAGAGAAAGACAGGGAGCAGGACACATGGACAGAGAGAAAAGAATACAGGGAATGGACAAGGGGATTGCAAAAAAACAGGGATGCCAGTCAGGACAAAGAGATAAAGAAGGAAAAAAAACCTGTTGGACTGCGGAGGGGGGAAGGGACAAGGAGTGGGACAGAGAAAGAAAGAGAGGAGAAAAGGGACAGCCAGTCAGACAGGGGCATATAGCAAGAAACAATGGGAGAGGCAACGGGGGGTGGGGTGTGGGGTGGGGAGAGAGAGAGAGGGAAAGGGTGAGGAGGGGCAGAAAGATGGAAAATGGGATACAGAGAAAAAGACAGAAAGGGAGCAGGACAGAGGAGTAAAGAGAGAAAAAAAAAGGACAGGGAGAAAGAGATGGAGAAGGAAAAAGCAGCATTGGGGGCAGGACAGAAAGATGGAGAAAGGAAAGACAGATGAGGAGCAGGAGAGAGGAACAGAGAGAGAAAAGGAAAACGACAGAAGGGTAGATAGATCAAGACAGGGCAAGGAGCTGGACAGAGAAAGAGAAAGAGGGACAGGGAGAAGGACAGAGGGATAGAGAGATATAGACAACGTGACAGGGAGCAGGACAGGAGAACAGAGAGAAAGAAGGCTAGCAGGACAGAGGGACCGGGAGAAAAAAAGAGGGAAAGGGAGCAGGACAGAGATAAGAAAGAAAAAATACAGGTACGGAGCAGAACAGAGGGATAGAGAGGGGAAAAGGAGAGGAAGAAGGACAGAGGGATACACAGCAGAAACAATGTGACAGGGAGRCAGGCAGAGAGATAGAAAAAAAATAGGGACAGGAAGGAGGACAGAGAGACAGGAAAAAGATAGGGACAGGTAACAGGACACTGGGATAGAAAGACAAAGAAAGGGACATGCAGGATGACAGAGAATTGGAGAAAGAAGACAGCGACGGGGATCAGCACAGAGCGATAGAGGCAATAAGAGACAGATGGGTACCAAGACAGAGGGATTGAGAGAAAAAGACAGGGACAGTGAGCACGACAGAGATGGAGAAAGAAAAAAGAGGGATGGGGAGAAGGACAGAGGAACAAAGAGAGATCCTAGAAGAAGAACAGGGAGAAGGACTAGAAGAATGACAGGGAGAGGGAGCAGGGCAAGGGATAGAGAGACAAAGAGAGGGATGGGGACTAGGACTGAGGGACAGAGAAAGAGAGGGACAGGGAGCGGTATGCAATAATATAGAGAAGAACAGAAGTACAGGGAAGCAGAAAAAATGCCAGAGAGGGAAAGAGATGGTCAGGGAGTCGGATAGARGGTCAGGGAGCCAGGCAGAGGGATAGAAAGGCAAAGAGAGAGGTGTAGGGATGAAGAACAATGCAACAGAGAGATGGAGGCAGGGAGACGCAAAGAGGYGGTCTGGAATGTGGAAGGGTAGGGGATGAGGAAGAGGGCAGGGAGGGACCGGGATGCCGAAGAGGGAGACATGCACCCCAGGGCCCAGAACTCACCACAGCTCCCTCTTTCAACACTGGCTGGAGAATTTTACAATTCAGAGACTTACCTCTTTTTCCTCTCTCCCTCTTGCCCATCCTCTTCTGTAGCTCCAGTCACTTGACTGCCATCCACATAAGGACTATCTTGGTGTCTTACAGCTCTTAAAATATAAGGCTTCATAGATACCTGGTGCAACACACACAAATACATGGGTTTGTCATACATTTGGTTACACATACAGCCCCTGGGTTATATTTTGGTGATCTAGTCTACTGAGGACTACTAATAGGAATCCTTCCTCACCCAGAGAGACGGAGGTTCTCATCTGCAGGTAGAGACAGCTTCCAATTCAATCCACTTCATTTTATTCTTCAGCTGCTTTACCTTTTTCTGGTCTCTCCAACGTCAGCCATGACAGCTACTCTAAAAATCATAGAATCATAGAAGAGTTTGGGTTGGAAGGGACATTTAAAGGTCATCTAGTCCAACACCCCTGCTATGGCCAGAGACATCTTCAACTAGATCAGGTTGCTCAGAGCCCCGTCCAACCTGGCCTTGAATGTTTCCAGGGATGGGACATTTACCACCTCTCTGGGCAACCTGTGCCAGTGTTTCACCACCCTTCTTGTAAAAAATGTCTTCCTTATATCTAGTCTAAATCTACCTTCTTTTAGTTTAAAACCATTCCCCCTTGTCCTGTTGCAACAGGCCCTGCTAAAAAGTTCACCACCATCTTTCTTGTAAGCCCCCTTTAAATACTGACAGGCCACAATAAGGTCTCCCCAAAGCCTTCTCTTCTCCAGGCTGAACAACCCCAGCTCTCTCAGCMTTTCTTCATCAGAGAGGCRTTCCATCTCCCTGATCATTTTTGTGGCCCTCCTCTGGACCCGCTCCAACAGGTCCATGTCTTTCTTTTGCTGAGGACCCCAGAGCTGGACACACCACTGCAGGGGAGCTCTCACCAGAGCAGAGTCGAGGGGCAGAATCCCCTCTCTCGACCTGTTGGCCACGCTGCTGGTGATGCAGCCCAGGTCACRGTTGGCCTTCTGGGCTGCCAGCGCACATTGCCGGCTCATGTCCAGCTTTTCATCCACCAGTACCCCCAAGCCCTTCTTGGCAGCGCTGCTCTCMRTCCCTTCATCCCCCAGCCTGCACTGATACCAGAGGTTGCCCCAACCCAGGTGCAGGACCTTGCACTTGGCCTTGTTGAACCTCATGAGGTTCACACGGGCCCACTTCTCGAGCTTGTCCAGGTCCTTCTGGATGGCATCCCGTCCCTCAGGCGTCGACCGCACCACTCAGCTTGGTGTCATCTGCAAATCTGCTGAGGGTGCGCTCGATCCCACTGTCTATGTCACTGATAAACAGTACTGGTCCCAATACAGACYGCTGAGGGACACCACTTGTCACCGATCTCCACCTGGCCATTGAGCCGTTGACCACTATCCTCTGGATGTGACCATCCAACCAATTCCTCACCCACGGCAAGTAAGCATTAGACTTTTCCGTTTCCACAAACTCTTATATGATAACAACCGAGGCAAACCAAAGCCAGACGCTGTCAACGGCATCCACGGGGGAATGCATAACTCGCGCCTCACGTTGCTCTCGGCCACCGCGCATGCGCCTGAGCCGCCGGCGTGAGGGAGGRGCCGGAGCGTGCACAAGCGCCGAGCTGCAGCACCCGATTTTGGTCACGTGGTGGCAGCAGTGCCACAGCTCCCGGCACGCCCCGAGGGCCAGCACGGCCCTCGGGCTGCTCCGTGCCGAAAGACTACAGCTCCCGGCATGCCCCGCGGGCCAGCACGGCCCTCTGGCTGCTCCGTGCCGAAAGACTACAGCTCCCGGCATGCCCCGCGGGCCAGCACGGCTGACCGGAAGCATACCGCAGCCCTGCCAGGTCGGTGTCTGGGGTCTCTCCTGGTTCGCACAGTGCGCTCCTGGAAGTGGCGCCTGTAGTTTCTTGGTAGCTCATCAATTAGTGTGACAGGCGAGGTTTGTTTTTTGTCATTGTCTCTATGTTTGTTTTTTCAGGTCTGTGTCTCGGCATATTTTGTTTCTGGCTTCCTGCTTTTTCCCTTAGTTTCCCAGCAGACAAGGTCCCTGATCAGATCCAAGCTTGCTGGAATAAAGATTCCCACCCTCTCACATGCCTTCATCAATTAGCGTGACTGACCAGGTTTGGTGGTCAGGTTGGTGTTCTTGTATGTTCTTGTCTATGGCTTCTTTTTTTCTTATTACCCTTTGTTTTGCATTGAGAAGGGTCCCTGACCGGATACCCTTAAAGGAACAAACACTCTCYTTCTACATACCCTTACCAACAGCAGCTTCATTCCAACAAGGTCAGAATATCCCTAAGAGCCTGGTATATTGGCTAGGCCTTCTCCACAGCTGAAGCTGTCAGCAAGGTGGCAGTTTGAAAGTTCATCCTGCACATGGTGAGTGATGGGGATGTTGATGGGACTGCCCATACCAAGGCCCACAAGAGAGCCCATGGCAGAGCTTTGGCAAATCCTTGCTAGTATGACCATGCAGCTGGCTGAGGTAAAGGGTTGAGCTGGGGGAAGGGAGTGTCAGGCCACAGCTGCCTTTGAGGCAAGGCGCTGGAGGAGGGAAACCCAAGAGACTTCTCTGAGCTCTGAGAGAACAACTTGGGTTAAGCCTTGAGCAAGGACATCCCTGCAGAGGAAACATCTTGATGAAGGATGAAGTGTTTGTGGGGAGATCTGGGCTGTGGAGTCAGCAGTGTCAACGCCCAGTGGGTTTGGGGGAACATCTGTGGTGGGTGCCTGTACTTTCTGTGAGCAGCTAAATCAGTTCTAAAGAGAGAGCCTAGAGCCACCAGCTGCTGAGGTCCTACACACCTTAGTGAGACTCTGCACAGGATGGGGAGACATTTGGTGTGTTGATGGGCAGGCAGGGCCCTTTGCCGGTGGTGGGAGCCTGAGCAAAGTGGTGGCTGCTGAACAAAACTCCCTCCATCACTACTGTCAGTAGGACAGAAATGGCCGCAGCGGGAGAGACCTGCTGCAGGCAGCGGGCATCCTTGCACAGCAGGGTGTGCCATCCTGCACAGAGGCAGGGCACCTGGGTCTGCGTTGTGGCTCTTAGGGAAGGTGTCATCAATGAGGTGAAAATGGAGAGGGAAGTCAGGGAAAGAAAGATGCCCATTGCGAGACAGATGTCTTCCCTCGGGCCCTGGCCAAAGAATGGGAGGAGGAGGACCCTGCAGGCTTATGCCCAGCTGCTGGACACTCACAAGGACTGACCTGACTCCATGGTAAGGCTGGGCTCCTGCAACTGCCATGTGTCCCCTCCCTGCCTGCTTTAGTCCTGGCAGGGATCTCTGCCCAGTGCTGTGCTCTGGGTTTTTAGTCTGCTGCGGTTATGGGGCTGCACTTCTGTCTGTCCCACTGCCCAGCCACAGCTCAAGGGTCAGCCCAGCAATGAGAGGATGAGCAGCCTTTGGGGCCACCTGTGACCTTTTTGCCTTATTCTTGTTCCTGCAGGGAGAAAAAGCTTGTGAGTAGTTTGACTCCCAGCTGGGATTGGTGGGCCCGCTGGCTTATGACTCACTGGCTGTGTCCTGCTGTTGGGCAGGGTCCTGCCTCAGCCACCTTCTCTGAATACAGGGTAAGGAGAGAGGGCACTTCCCAGCCTTGTTCAGCCTTATCTTCCCTCGTTTACTTACCCATCAACACAAAGATCACACAGGGCCTGGGCTCTATCCGCAGAAGAGAAAGAGGTAGGCAACAAACTTGGCTGATCTCTTACACACATCGTATTCTTTTTCTCCATGTCACAAGGGATCTCTGAAAGAAGGTGGTGGAGTCCAACCTCCTCAGGGGCATTTTTCTTTGTGGTGGGGAGACAGGGCAGTTGCCCACTGGTCTCTGAGAGCAGAACATTGTAATGAACATCAGGGACAGACCCCCTCCACGTCTGTAGGAGAGATAGAGGATGATCAGACAGCTAAGCAAGGTCCCCGACGTTTTGGCAGCTGCATTCCTCCCTGCTTCCTGTCTGGTCAGGAAGTTTCCCAGGTGCCTTCTCCCAGCCCATCCCTGCTGGTGGAGGAACTCTCTGGACCAGAACAAGAGGAAATCTGTTCGATGCTCAGAGTTAGGGAGGAGAAATCTGAGCTGCAGGTCTAGATTTTGATTTGAAGTCATTTTTTTAAGCCCATTTCCACTATATCTGGAGGTAGGTGTTAGGCAGGGTTTTTAAATGTTCCTTGAGGATGTGACATCTCCATGCTGGGTTCTTCCACCATCACCCACATGGTGGCCTGAGGAAGGGGACACAGGCAAAAGGATTTCAAAGGCTCATGGGACATACCATCACTCCACATACCCACAATCACAGGGCAAGTCCCCAAACCATGACAAGCGCAGGAGGCCTCATCCCTCACCTTTACCACATAAATATCTGCCCATCTGCAGTTCCTACATGCCAGAACCTGGCCCTTGGCCAGGGCCACAGCCTTGGCGCAGGTCCCAGGGCTGTATTAACACCCAGCACTGCACCTCCTGGGACAGGATGTTCATGAACTGCTCCAACCCCACAAGCTACATGGTATGACGCTGCAGTCCCAGCCAGTGCTGGGACAGCTCCTGCAAACAGTTTCCAGAGCCCTCTCTGCCTCCAGATACATGAAGCCCTAAGCCATGAAGTTGAACGATGAACCTGACCCCTAGCCCTTAACTGTACCCCAAACTTCAAATTCTAACCCTCTCTAAATCCTAATCCTAAATCTAACCCAAACCCTCCCAACCCAAACCCCTAAACACTAATCTGAACTTTAATTCCTAACCCTTAAACTACCAACATTAACACAAATCCCAAACCTGAGCCCAAGTCCAAACCCAAACCCCTAATTCTAACCCCAGCCTGAACCCTAACCCTTGACCCAATCCCAAATGATAACTTCAACACTTAACATCCTAACCATATTCCCTAATCCTAAACCCCTAACTCCAAACCCTGAACTTAACCCAGAGAAGTTGTGGAGTTCCCATCCTTGGAGATATTTGAAAACCCTAATATGCTGAATCCAAACCATAGCTCTAGATTCTGTCCTCCTCCCCATAGTTCTTCTATTCTTCTATCAAAGGGAATAGTTCCAAGATACGTTTATTGTACATTTTTTTAATCTTAACTGTACAAAGAAAGCCAAGTAGGTCAGAAAACAACTACCTCCCCTTTACAGAGATTTCATCTTCCCCCTCCCCAGTCTCCCTTCCCGTAGCTTCTGACAAAGGCACATTTACTGCCGGATTGGTCTCACAAAGAACATGCTGGCTGCAGAGCCAAAACCCAGTGAAATCATGCAGTAACAGAAGAACAGAAATATTAAGAACAAAACACACACCTGCAACTTAGTGTAGTGATAGCATGATGCTTTTTTTTTTTGTCTATTACAAATGTCATAACTGCACCGTAGCTGGGAAATGTTCCAGCATCATTAGCAATGACAGCTAAGGAAGAACCAATTTTCTAGAATGTCTATTAAAAAACAAAAAAATAAACTCTGCTTACAAATATTCAGGATTATTCTTGAGAATGTACTATGTACATGCCTTTCTCCTTTATGTACATCAAGAAGATTCTGTATAGTCTGTATAGCAGCTTGCTGCAACACTGCTGGCAGTGACAACTTCTTGGTGATTTCTTTAATGCATCAGCTGCACTTACAAAAATTCTTTACTTTCCTAAGAACTAAAAATAGTTTTTTTTTCTGTATGTCAGRTGATAATAAAAATGCAGTTTTACATGTAACTGACCCACGAAACTGCAGGAGACTGAGGAGTTGTAACAGGTACAGGACAGGTTCAACAGAGACTTGAAAAAAAACCTCTGACTTCCTCAGTCTAAAGGGACAGCCGAGTCCAACAGCATACACTCATAATAATCCTCTGGAGAACTGAGCAATGTTTGCCAATACCCAGGTTGTGATTCCTCTCAGAAGCTCTAAGACTGCAGACGTGTACATGCCAGTGGGACCTGGAGTATGAGCCTGCCTGGCAAAATGTTGGTGCCTACTCTAAACATGATAACTCACTCTCTCAAGCTCCAGTGGCAATACTGACTAAATCTCCCTTGACTTAGATGAAAGCCTAAACACTTCGTTCAGTATACATACGTACATCACAGAAGCTTAAATATAAACAAGATTAAGTCCACTTTAAAGTCTTCTTGTTACAGGTCTGCAAGTTCTTCCTCCTGCACAAGAAAAACACGCCCAACTACGGCACAGGCACTCTGCTGAACATTTCATGCATTCTTCTTACCTTCTGGTTCTCTCCACAGATTCAGAGGAGCTTCTGATTGTGACCTTACCTAACATTAGTGAACAAGACACAGTTTACTCAGTTCCTATCCATGCTACATCACTCTTCCCATCATGTACAAAGAGACAGAGTCATTTGTGGCAGCACTGATCTAGAGTATTAACTGCACTCCAGTATTCACATGAACAGCAGAATTCACGTCACCTTGCTGAGTTGTTTCTTTTGCTTCTTAGGTTTTCTCCCCAAGAATAAAAAGAACGACCAATAAAGGATGTGTGAAGCAACAACATTAGGATCATAGAATCATAGAATCATAGAATCATAGAACTATTAAGGTTGGAAAAGACCTCTAAGATCATCGTGTCCAACCGTCAACCCAGTACCCATGCCTTCACATACTTAATTTATTCAGTTGTATGAGAGGAGAATAGTAGAACGAGTGTAAAAAAGATTTGATCTCTCAGGTAATTCTGCTTTGAGAAACTGAGTAGCATATTTTCTCTGGTTAGAGAAGCTGCTCCTAAGCTGTTGACTTGTTTGGTAAAGAGTTCTTTGATCACAGAAAGCTGAAAACAGCAGCATTACTGACAGCGCAGCTGGGAACAGATTGTCACTATCAGTCTTAAAGGCTGATTTTTCTTTCAGCTCTTGAGATCTTATGAATAAAGCTACTTCTGCAGAGACTACCAAATCCAAGCACATCTGGTACAGATAAACATGCTGGTGTTTGATCTAATACCATGACAAGAACAATGGAAGTTATATTCTTTTGATAGTTCTCTACATTGGTAACAGTTTGAAGCTCTTCTTTTGTACACGTCAGAAATTCTCCACACTCTATYATCCAGTTCTGCTAGTGCTCTTCACAAACGTAGCGTTACTTTTAGTGCATTGCAAAGTGACAATCTGGGACACAGAATAAGGAGGAAACTTGTGCCCTGAAACTTGGCCTTTAAATTTTAGGAAGTCAGGTCAAATACTGCCACCCAGATCCAGTTTTTCTGAACCTGCCCTGCATGTATGTGGCTGAGTTTCAATATTTGTACAGGAACATGCACTCAGATACACAAATATAGCAGTGTCTTTCTGTTCCTACTTCCATACGTGTGTTTATGGAAATTTTGTTTGTTTTAAAAAATGCTGTCTCTCCTTTCTATTGGCACAGAGTTTTCTCCCAGCTTGATTTATACACTATGCCGACGGTTGTTGATCATGGCCACGATGTGTGACAGGTCCAAACTTTTCATCATAACCTCCATGAACTCGTCATCTTTCCTTGCTCCCTCCACAAATTCATCCAGAGAAAGTTCACCTGTGTCAGACACAGACAGAAGGCATCAGAATCATGTCAATCACATTTGAACAGGAAAAGGAGGTAATCTAACTTTAGAGACCACTTACTATACATGCACTGTTGTAAAGCACCAAGAGGCCTCAGAGAGTCTTTTTAAACTTATATGAAACTTCCCCGCTATCCAGGCAACTCCAGCTTCCTTTTTTTTTTCCCCACACAAGGGAAAGGGTACATAAGAAGGAATAGAGGAAGTGCATAACTAAGGAATGGGATCATAGCTTCCTATAAATATGGCTGGATTAGCCGCCTCCTTTTTGGCCTAATCTGTCATAGTCTTAACCTGCCCTATACTTGCTGGTTTTCATGTTTAAAAGAAGTGACAGAAGGAAGCTGTGATAGGCAGAAATAGGTTTTCTGTCCTAGGCCAAAAAGCCCTTGTGCAGGGAAGCAGCTCGGCAAAGTTCTTCTGGAATAACAAAAGAGCACATAAGAAGGTAATGAGCACATGAAGTAGCAAGGAAAGAAATATCTCCCAGGGACATACAACTACAGTGGCATTGACCAACTTTTGACTAGGAGCAGCTGGGGTCATCTGTTAATATTTCCCACTTCTAACTCTGACACAGCAACACAACTAACTCTGCTACAGAGCAACATAGAAAAAGGCAAAAAAATCCCACTCCAAAAACCCCACTACCAAACTCATGTGGACAGTACACAGCTGAGTCTTAGTACAGGGAACAAACCCTGTCATACTGATTATGTATGATGCAAGGAGAAAAATGCCTTAGCAAAATTAATGGAGAATGCATTACTGGATGAGGATTCATATAACAAGCAAATATGAAATGAAGAGACATAAAGTTAAATCAAGAAAGGAAGACATGGATGTCTCTCTGTAGCACAGAGACCATCTGAGTTGGACGACAAAGACAGGAATCTTACCATCTCCATTCACATCGATTTTGTTGAAGACTCGGTTGGTGAACTCTTCTGCACTAGTTTCATGGTCACCACCATTRATAGCTCGAATAGCCTAAAGGAAAAGAGCAATGATAGGAAGCTGCCTAATGGCTCCCAAAACAATAGACTGATTCCACTGCAGCCTGTCAGCGTAGATTCAGAACAAAACAGTCATGCCTGGTACCTTCCCCATACAAATGAACCAGCATCAGAGGAAACAACAGCAGAAATCATCAGGCCTTACAGGTGGCAGTGAAGGGTGCAAAGGGAGCATGGTTCTGGAGCATGGAATGAACAGTGAAAGCCAGAGGATCACCATAAATCTGCTTGGTAGAGGTTAAGCACTGCAGAAATGGCAGGAACAGGATCCACCTAATTGATCCACCTTCTATTACCCTATGGTCCACCAAGCCCAATAAACACTGTTAAACACCTGCATTTCACATTATGAAATTCCTTTGTTATATGCTGTGGTCATTTATTTCTATTCTTGCTTTCCCTATTTCCATTTATATACTGCTTCCTGTGTGTCCTGCTTCTCCCTAAAGCTCACTGGAAATTCATTTTCAGCTTGAGAAAGTTTAAGCATTATTCACTACTGTTTAGAATCACAGAATCATAGAATCATTAAGGTTGGAAAAGACCTCTAAGATCATCAAGTCCAACTGTCAACCCAACACCACCATGCCCACTAAACCATGTCCCCAAGTGCCACATCTACACGTTTTTTGAACGCCTCCAGTGATGGTGACACCACCACTTCCCTGGGCAGCCTATTCCAGTGCTTGACAACCCTTTTGGTGAAGACATTTTTCCTAATGTCCAATCTAAACCTACCCTGGCGCAACTTGAGGCCATTTCCTCTTGTCCTATCGCTTGTTACTTGGGAGAAGAGACCAACACCCGCGTCTCTACAGCCTCCTTTCAGGTAGTTGTAGAGAGCAATAAGGTCTCCCCTCAGCCTCCTCTTCTCCAGGCTAAACAACCCCAGCTCCCTCAGCCACTCCTCATAAGACCTGTTCTCCAGACCCTTCACCAGCCTCGTCGCCCTTCTCTGGACACGCTCCAGCACCTCCAGCAACCAGTCCTTCTTGTAGTGAGGGGCCCAAAACTGAACACAATATTCGAGGTGCGGCCTCACCAGTGCCGAGTACAGGGGCACAATCACCTCCCTGCTCCTGCTGGCCACACTATTTCTGACACAGGCCAGGATGCTGTTGGCCTTCTTGGCCACCTGGGCACACTGCCGGCTCATGTTCAGCTGGCTGTAAACCAGCACCCCCAGGTCCTTTTCCACCAGGCAGCTTTCCAGCCACTCTTCCCCAAGCGTGTAGCGTTGCGTGGGGTTGTTGTAACCGAAGTGCAGGACCCGGCACTTGGYCTTGTTGAACCTCATACAATTGGCCGCGGCACATCGATCCAGCCTGTCCAGATCCCTCTGCAGAGCCTTCCTACCCTCAGGCAGATCAACACTGCCGCCCAACTTGGTGTCGTCTGCAAACTTACTGAAGGAGCACTCGATCCCCTTGTCCAGATCATTGATAAAGATATTAAACAAGACGGGCCCCAAAACTTGACCCTGGGGAACACCGCTCGTGACCGGCTGCCAACTGGATTTAACTCCGTTCACCACAACTCTACGGGCTCAGACGTCCAGCCAGTTTTTTACCCAGTGAAGAGTACACCCGTCTAAGCCATGAGCCACCAGCTTCTCTAGGAGAATGCTGTGGGAGACAGTGTCAAAGGCTTTACTCAAGTCCAGGTGGACCACATCCACAGCCTTCCCCTCATCTACTAGGTGTGTCGCCTGGTCATAGAAGGAGATCAGGTTGGTCATGCAGGACCTGCCTTTCATGATCCCGTGCTGGCTGGGCCCAATCCCCTGGTTGTCCTGCACCTGTCTTGTGAGCGCCCTCAAGATGAACCACTCCATAATCTTCCCTGGCACCGAGGTCAGGCTGACAGGCCTGTAATTCCCCGGATCCTCCTTCCGGCCCTTCTTGTAGATGGGCGTCGCATTGGCAAGCCTCCAGTCGTCCGGGACCTGTTAACCAGGACTGCTGATAAATGACGGAGAGCGGCTTGGCAAGCTCCTCCRCCAGCTCCCTCAGTACTCTCGGGTGGCTCCCATCCGGCCCCATAGACTTGTGAGTGTCCAGGTGGCACAGCAGGTCCTTAACCGCTTCCTCTTGGATTATGGGGGGTGTATTCTGCTCTCTGTCCCTGTCTTCCAGCKCAGGGGGCTGAACACCCAGAGGATAACCGGTCTGAYGACTAAAGACTCAGGCAAAGGYGGCATTAAGTACCTCAGCCTTTTCCTCATCCTTGGTGGCATCCTTGGTGGCAATGTTCCTCCCAATAAGATGAATTGTTTACTACAATTCATCTTATTCATAACCATATAGGGCAGGGGTCTCTTTTCTTTCCATCCCTAACGTTTCCTTTCTTTAAGGATGTCCATGAAATATGTGATTCCAGAGCCTTCATGTTGATTCTAAGACTATTGATTCTAAGACTATTGATTTTCTAGTTTTTACCTTCTGATATTTAGTAAGTTTCTTCATTCTTTTTCAAATGCCATTTTACTAAAACTAAGTATCACCTCAGCAACTTGCTAAGGCTGCCAAAAAAGACACTGAACTACACCCACAGAATTCAAAGGGCAGTAAATTGATTGCCACCAATTATCACCCACAGGACTTGTTTCTCAAGAGCTCTGTGTTAAACAATTACTATCTGTTGCTTCACTGTGATGTCTGAGTATTTCTATTGCAAGTTATTAGTAGGAGGCTGTATATTATTAGTTATTGATTTGGTTTGGTCTCTTCAATGCCCAGCACTAAAATTCATATCCAGATGAGAATGCATTACCAATATTTTATTAGTGGTTTTATTTGTGGGCAGCTCAAGCTTCAAATCTTTATCAAATTCATTTTCTGACCTTTCTTATTCAGAAATGTAAATTATTTAGGGTCATTGAATCTTTCCTGCATCTTTCTAGTTTCCCAGATTATTCTACAGAATAATCTGAACTTCCAGCATAATTCATTCTGATATATTCATAAGGTCATGTTTATGCCTGTAATTCCAACACCTTCCACAACAGCTATTTGCATACAATCTTTTCCATTCACAGTCATTCTTATTCAAACTATTTGCCAGATTCAGAAATGTTTTATTCCAYTGACATTTAGGAGTTGGTTCTAAAAAGCAAACTGGGACTAACTCTCCAAGTGCTATTCGCATGGGGAAAAGGACATATGAAGTTCACATTGCAGAGACCGCAACTGACAGTCACGGAGTCTGAAATCTTGGAAAGTGCAATTTAGGTCCTAGGCAGCTAGAACAATTTTATGGAGTTAGCTATGCTGTAACATATGCTGTGGTGGTAAAGAGGAGCCTGTCAAGTCTGCTTACTGGACTATGAGATTGTGGGGAATTCTGCTAAAAGAAAGAATGCTGTTAAAGAAGGTCTCCTCCATGATCATCCATATGGGGAATAGCAAAAGTCTTACTTGTGTGGTGGAATTTGTCTTTAAGGAAAGAGGAAAGAACACAGACCCCTGGAGACTTACCTTAATGATGTTGAGCAATTCATGTCGATCAATGCAGCCGTTACCATCTACATCATAGAGCTTGAAATACCACCGCAATTTCTGCTCCATCTTCCCACGGAGAACAAGGCTGAGGGCAGCCACATATTCCATGAAGTCAATATATCCATCCTGTGGGAAAACGTAAACTAAATTGTGACAGGAACAAACTGAGGGAGTTACAGCTCTGGAGCTGCTTTACCTTATTGTTCTTTAGATTCACAGCTAAAAGAGAAAGAAAAACAAATGGCACAAAGACTTGGACTTAGGAAAAAGCTTTAGTACACACACGTGCGCGCGCGCGCGATATTTCTCTGGCCACCTTTAAGATCTCCTAAATACCTGGATTCCTAAAGTTACAATCTATTACATGTCTAGGCTACTCTGTGCTCACCACCTGCAGAGATGGAACCTGTCACTCCTCACGGCCAGTGTGAATGAACCTGGCTGCAAGAAATGTGGAAGGTAATTCTACCTTAGGTTTTCTGTACTAGTCTGCTTTGTCTTTGTGGGAAACTACTGCTATTTCAATAAGCCATAGATTTCTTCTCCATTCTCTGAAAAAACAGTGACTGAAGATATTTTTAAAAATATATAGAGCATGATTTGATAGCTGGAAAAATTGTTCTGTATTTAGGTTTTTAAACATTCCATTTCTTGAATCTACAAAGAAACTCAAAAAGCTCTTGTTTCCTCTGCAAGAAAAATGCCAGACAGTAAAGGTTCATAATCCCTAGATTTAACACTGACTAAAATTTGAAGTGGTTAAAAATAAAAACAAATAAAGTGCATATCTCTGTCAAAGATTCTGAATAACTACTTCAACACATTACAGAGCAAAAAAATGAAACTTTCATTTATTTTAAACAAAGTCAGATGCCTTTCTGGAATGGATGTAAATAAACATATGTAAAAGGCAAATGTAGGTAGACTAGCAGAGCACTACTATTTCACAGCAAGGATCACAACATTTTAAAATATTCATTCAGGATCATTGTAGTACTCCCCTTATGTGAGTTTTTCATAACTTCATTGAGCAAAGTCATAGAAAACAAAGATAATCAGCTCTAAAGGTGGGAAGGAGGGCATTTTATAAAATGGCAATTGGATTGCAATTTATAAAATAACTCTATTGAAAATTTATCGTCTTTGTCCTCAGCAGAGTTCTCAGAATCTGAAGGTGCAGAGGGCAGATGATTCCATCCGTCATCAATGTCCGTATTACTACAGGGTGGCTCTTCCTCTGCGTGCTCTTGTTCCTTGTCCTTGTTTATAAAAGGAGCTTAGATTAAGTGGCTAACTATTAACAAGGCTAAGATGTACGTCCATATCCACTAGATGCCACGATCTTACTTCATTCCCCTTGAGATCACTATCACTTTATTTAGAAGATAGCTTTTATCTTTGTATGACCAAATTTGAATTTGAGAGTCTTCTTAAAACATTGTTTACTGCATAACATGGGGCTCACAGGAGAACTCTGGAATGCGTAACATCCTTGAACAAATTTTAAAGTCCTTAAACATCCCAAGAAATGACAGAGGTAAAGGGAAAGACTTGTGCAAGAACTGTAAACACGTTGGTTTAGTTTATAAAAGTGCTTCTGATTGCTATCATCATCCTGGGCCCAGAGAACTTTATGATGAGAAAGGATATTCTCTGACATTTGCAGTCATTTCCAGGTGCTACATCCACCACAAGACCTCAGCTACCCTAACAGAGCCTTGGCTGCTCCTCTCTTACCTTTAAGAAGTTTGTCATATTCCTTAACTCCTCATGCCTTCTCACATGTTGTCCAAACCAATGTTCTTTGCTCAGTCCCTAGGCTTTCCTTCTTCAAAACTGACCCTGTGATTTCCCACCTGTTTCACACGTCTCTGTGCCTAGTTCCTCCTTGACTCAGAGACATTTGCTCCAGCCATTTCAGAACCTTGGAGCAGAGAGCAAAGCTGAATTTTCCTGGGCTGCCATAAAACCAAATTTCTCTGTAATTGAGATTACAGGCCTGCAAGCATAGGCTTAAGTATATATGGATAAAAAACAGGCAAAAGTGAGGGCCATTGCATGCTTATAGGAATTATGGGGGCTACTGTTTCTTACCTTAGAGACAGCCAGTGGTTGCCTGTCACAGTGAGGAATACTACCTACCTGCTAGCTACTGCTATATGCTATACCTCCTAGCACTGAGGAGAGCCACACAGATTGTCTGCCCATGCAGTATTAATTTCAGCTGCCAAATACCTGGGAATTCCTCTGTGAATGTTATAATGATTTCTATTGTGTTTGATTCCTGCAGTCTCTACTATCTAATACAGATATATTTTTGAATGATAAGAATAAGAATAAGAACATACAAGAATAAGAACAATAATGAAATCTCCTTTCATTAGTATTTTGCTAGTCAAACAAGGCCAAGTCAATTAATACACAGTAAGGAATTCTCAAAATTCAAAGATGAACTTGCACAAGGTAGTTAGATAATAAGGTGTTATTACCTATGGTTACGTTATCTATGTCATTATCTATGCACATTAATTTGCTCCTTGCATTTAGCTACTTTACGTTACTGTCCTTCAGCAGCTTTCCACACCAACGTTTGTAAGAGAAAACCAAGTGTTTTCTCAAAAGTGCAGGAGTTGCTTCACTTTTAAGCAGTACGAGGCAGTTAATTTTCTTGCCGGAGAACTCACCTTGTTCATATCAAATGTGCGGAACATCTGCTCAATGTACTCATTGGCCTCTGGATCCAGCCCTCGAAGCCCAAAGAACTGTTTAAATTCATGCTCCGTCAGCTGTCCAGAAGGACACTCTATCATGAACTTTTTGTACCAGTGGTGGATTTCAACAGCCTGCAGATCATCCACTGTGGAGCTGCTATTGTTCCCCATGCGTATGCGTGGTCAGAAGAATGATGCTACAGGAASGATCCTCTTCCTCCTGTTGCTCTCACAGCACTGCCCGTCTGCTCCTGTCCACATTTGACATTAGTGTCAGTTAAGTGAGGGATCTAACTTTCCACAAGCCAATTATAGATGTTAATCTACTTAGAGGCTGATTAACAAACCTGAAAGTTTCAATGATACAAACAACAGTCATCTTAGAATGGAAAGGAGGTGCAAGATAATTTAGCAAATCACTGCTATTTCAGGAGCCAAATCAGAAAGGGTGAGAAGGTTAATCAGACACTAGCATCAGGAGCTATACTGGTTTGGTACACTACCCTATTTTTAACTTTGATATAATTATACATGAAGATAAGAGGAAAAGGCTACAAGATGTGGGATTTGATGTGAAGTAAAGATCTGCTCCTTTATCTGGATTTGAGAGTCTGTTTTCTCAAATAGAAGTGTTGGATAACTTAGTGTATAGGACCAGAAAGTGTTACAGAAGTAGCCCATCATAAATGTTAGGCTATGTGGGAAAAAGCTCATCTCCACACGCACAAAGGGGCACAGAGGAACAATGGCAGGTGGGGGAACCCAAATAATCCCCTGACCTGGCTAATCCCAGAACCACCACAGAAGTGCAATCAAACCATAAAAGGCTCATCTGCACAAACAGGAAGGAGCAAAAAGAGACAACCACAGGCTGGGGAACCCTAATAACCCAGTAAGAGAAATGAAGCCCCTGTCCCGGCCCCTTCTAAGGCTGTCATAGGGGAGCCATCAGCCCCGTGGGCCTGGAGGTGACACCCATCACAATGAGTCAATGGGAGAAGTTGTCAGAGTACCTTACTGACTGAGTGGGGTTACTGCCTAGGGGTATGGAAAACATTGTGGGGTGCAGGGGAAGAGCATTTGGGGATTGCACAAGACTTACAATGGGATGTTTAGTGGAGGAACCAAAGGTGGGGAAAGGGATGGGTCTAGGTGGTTTGGGGATGAACAAGCATAGGAAAATGGAGGGAAAGGGGATACAAGGGGCTGGCTGCATGTAAAATGGTTGCTGGTCAGTATGAGTGTCTAGCCATGCCCTGTGCCTGATCAGCAGTCTTTCCTGTCTTGTAACTCTTCCTGGCTGTGCAGCTCTGTTATGTGTGCATGTGTGTGCATAGGGATTTAAGTGCCTACAACTGGAGTGGGGACCATGGGTCAGATGGAGCCTGCATGTATTTGGTGCCAGCAGCTGGAATCAGTGAGGATCTAAGTGCCAGCAACTGGTGTCAGACCATGGATCACAGGGTACCGCATGTCTTGGGTGCTAGCAACTGGAGTGAGTGAGAGTATGTATGTCAGTATATGATCACTAGTGAATATCAAGCCAGACAAGCCAGCAAATAGGTTAAGTGGTTTGGGAACCAGGTGTGTGTATGTCTCTGTTAGTGAGACAACTGGAGGAGCTGACTATCAGAAGGACCAGAGGTCCAGCCCAGCTGCTGGAGAGACTGTAAGGTGTGGGGTTGAGGGAGACCCACTTGCCTGTGTGTGTTTCTCTGTGCAACAGCTGGAGAAAGCAAGGACCCTGAGAGTCTCGTCACAGTTACTGGAGGGACCCACAGTGTACATGTCTGTGTGTATGTTGGTGTGTGCAAGGGGATCTCTACCAGCAACTGTAGTGGGGTTGTGGGCCCTGGGGGTCTGGCATGTCCAGGGGCCAGCAGGTGGGGAGACCGGGCATCCAGAGCCAGCTACCGGGTAGACCGAGTGTCTAAGCCCAGCTACTGGAACAATCTGCATTGTGCATATGTGTATATTTCCCACTGATGGATCTTCATCCTGATCAGCCAGAGAGGAGAACAGGATGCAGCCATCAGTGCTGTTTGTGTTTGTGTGAGCGCTGGGCGCTTATGTGTGCATTGCTGGCTGGGTGCATATGTATATATGTGTTGTATATATGTGTTGTGTGTGTGCCTACTAAGAATACATTCTCAGCTTTGCAACTTGGTYGGACCTGGGAGCATGGAGCTGTAGCAGCCTCACCTCTATCAGGCCACTAGATCTGGCAACTCCTACCAATAGCACAGATGAATCAGAGGCAATCACCATCTTTACTTAGGAATGKTTGTCATTCCAACATTTTATCCTCACAAACCTGTATCTGTTGAAACACAGTAATCGCTTATTTTTGTAGAGTAATTTTAAAAAAATGCCAAAGCCATAAACATTTTATAATAAAATAAAGAGAAGTAATTTTAGATCCTGAAATAATGAACAGTGCTAAACAGCCCACGTACTTATGTTTTGTGGCCAGCATCCTATAACAATGTAAGTAGTACGACCTAAAATTCACTTTCTCAAGAGCATATTAAATCAATGCAACAAGACTATGTATCACAAATGTTTCAGCTGCTTATACTGAAGTTGCAGATAAACRTTATTAAGACCATTAAAAAATTGTTTGTGTTACTTAAATGTAGTGAGATACTAATGTAACTGAGCCTTGAAAATTATCACCATTAATCCATTTAAGAAGGACAGTACGTAAAGGAGATGCAGGATTTCTACATCTGTTAGACACCATTACTAAACATTCTTAAACTAAGAACTCGGTGTTACGTTCAAAATCTTGTTTATGGACAAAGAGGAAGTATACCTTACATATAGAATCAGAGATCATAGATCATAGAATGGTTTGAGTTGGAAAGGACCTTGAAGATCATCTAGTTCCAACTCCCCTGCCATGGGCAGGAATACTTTCCACTAGACCAGGTTGCTCAAAGCCCCATCCAACCTGGCCTTGAACACTTCCAGGGATGGGGCATCCACAACTTCTCTGGGCAGCGTGTTCCACTGTCTCACCACCTTCACAGTAAAGAATTTCTTCCTAATATCTAATTTAAATCTACCCTCTTTCAGTTTAAAACCRTTACCCCTCATCCTTTCACTACACTCCCTGATACAGAGTCCCTCCCCATCTGCCCTGTTGGGCCCCTTGAAGTACTGAAAGGCTGCTATAGGGTCTCCCCAGAGCCTTCTCTTCTCTAGTCTAAACAACCCCAACTGTCTCAGCCTTTCCTCACAGGAGAGGTGCTCAGCCCCTTGACCATCTTCGTGGCCCTCCTCTGGACCCACTTGAGCAGGTCTATGTCTTTCTTACGCTGGGGTCCCCAGAGCTGGACACAGTACCCCAGGTGGGGTCTCACCAGAGCGGAGTAGAGGGGGAGAATCACCTCCCTTGACCTGCTGGCCATGCTTCTTTTCATGCAGCCCAGGATACAGTTGGCTTTCTGGGCTGTGAGCACACATTGCTGGCCCACATCCAGTTTTTCATCCACCAATACCCCCAAGTGTTTCTCTGCAGGGCTGCTCTCAATCCACTCATCGCCCAGCCTGTATCCATGTTTGGGATTGCCCCAACCCAGGTGTAGGACCTCGCACTTGGYCTTGTTGAACTTCATGAGGTTCGCATGGGCCCACCCCTCTAGCCTGTCAAGGTGCCTCTGGATGACATCCCTTCCCTGTAGAGTATCAACCACACCACTTTATAGATATATGTAAAGCCAAGAATTYATTGTTAGTGTAATAGAAATTTTAACAGTCTAATTCAAGAGTCATCATTAGTCTATATCTAATTACAGAAAAGCAAAGAAAAATAATGTAGGTCGAGTACTTATATACAAAAGTTGCAATAATAGCAATAATTAAAAATTAAAATTGCAACACACACACTTAGTTTCTATGCCTTTTCTGGTGTTACACTCACCTGATTGCTGCTCCTCTGGATATTATCTGTGGTTCACTCTTATGTTTGCGGTGTGTGTGGTGGGGGTGTCATGGCAAGTTGTCAGCATCTGAAGTCCTTCACTGGGAGGAATGTGATGTTGCTGTTAATGGTTTCCTCATCCTCTCTTCTTTTTTTTTTTTTTCCTTTCTTCTCTTTCCTTCCACTTAGGCTCATGTATATATGTTTGCTAACATAAATTTACACCTTTCTCTTTCTTTTTACAATTACATTTCAATTTACTCGATATGGTGCCCTGTACATATCTTAGATACATTTATTTTGTTACCCCTAAAACCAGTTTTGACCAGCTCTGGGTCTGCATTTTTTTAAATAATCATTAGTTAGTTGTTTATAGCCATGGGGTCTCCAGCACAAAGCCTGTGCCCCATCTCTTATCATCCCATGTCTGTTCTCCTCTGTGCCAAAACCTGCGTCTCCACTTCTCAAGACCTCAGCTGTTTTACCAGGCCTGTATTTCTCTACTCTACATCATTGTGTTAAAGTTGTAAATACCTCATTCTACCTAGAATAACTGCTTGCTGATACTACCTATATAAAACCATGGTTGTACCACACAARGATAAATAAGTAAAATAAATTAGCCATAGACACCTGATATTTAGAGAAATTGCTCTCACAGCTAAACCAAGTGAAACAAAGCTGCAGGCAGGTCATAAAAAATTCAGAGCAGACCTGGCAGGCCTTAGTCCTGAGGCCTTGCAAACTCAGTACAGAGCCTATGGCAATACCCTATGACAGGAGTACATGGTCACATCAGAAGCAGGAATACGAGTACATTCGAATGTATGTGCTAACAYACAACGAAGACAGCCGGGAGGCGAGGGAGATTGCGCTGCTCAGACTTCATGAAGTACTCCTGAACTTCAAAAAAGCCAAKTGCAAGGCCCTACACATAGGTTGGGGCAATCCCCAGTACCAGTGCAGACTAGGAGGTGAATGGATTGAGAGGAGGCCTGAGAATGACTCGGGGATATTGGTAAATGAAAAATTGGCCAGGAGCTGGCAACGTGTGGTTGCAGCTCAGAAAGACAAACGTATGCTGGGCTGCATCTGAAGACGTGTGGCCGGCAGGTCAAGGGAGACGATCCTCGCCCTCTCCTCTGCTCTTGTGAGACCCCACCTGGAGTACTGTGTCCAGCTCTGGGACCCCCAGTACAAGAAAGACAGAGACCTGTTAAAGCAGGTCCAGAGGAGTCCATGGAAATGGTCAGAGGGCTGGAGCACCTCTCCTGTGAGGAARGGCTGAGAGAGTTGGGGTTGTTTAACCCAGAGAAGGTTCCAGGGAGACCTTACTGCAGCCTTTCARTGTACAAAGGGGGCTTAGAAGAAAGATGGAGAAAGACTTTTCACCAAGGCCTGTAGTGAAAGGACAAGGGGCAATGGTTTTAAACTGAAAGAGGGTAGGTTTAGATTGGACAGCTCTAGAAGCATCCAAGGTCAGGTTGGGTGGGGCTCTGAGCAACCTGAAAGATGTCCCTGCCCATGGCAGGGGGTTGGACTAGATCATCCTCAAAGGTCCCTTCCCACCCAAACCACTCCGTGACTGTGCAGCACTTGTCGGCGCTGCCCAAGGGGGCGGGGGCGGCGGCCCACCGCGCGGGCCAGACTCACGCCGCCATCCGCCTCACCACACCCCTAAATAGGCCTCAGAGAGCCTTGGCTGATTGGCTGCTTCCTTGTTATTGGGCGGGTCCCCAAGCCCTACTCGCGATTGGTGCTTTTGTGCCATGTGGCAGGATAACCATGGCGCCGAGGCGGCTGCTTCGCCGCAATTAGCTGATGATCATGTCAATCTTCATGTCTCCGTAGCTGACTGGCTGTCCTCCTGCGGGGCGGTGGGGCCGCGCTGGAGGCGGAAGCTGGCGTGCCGTGTTCCGGTGCTGAGGTGGCCGCGGGCGGGATCGGTTTTACAGGAGCGGAGCCGTTGCTGGGGTCGGCGAGTGTGGGCTGTTGGCAGGTCAGTGCCTCCCCTCCGCCCCTCGGTGTGGTCCTTTCGCTGTGCGGGGTCTGTGGGGTCGGCGCTGTGCCCGGCTCTCGGTCGTGGTCGCGGACCGGGCTCCTTCCGCCGTGCAGCGCTGGGACACGGCTGCCAGCCTGCAGGGCCCAAGGAACCGGGGCGGGTTCGCAGCTTCTTGGGGTCCAGGGTGGTGAGAAACAGCGGGGCGGGCTGGGCCGTGCCGGCGACGGTCCTCTCTCTCCCGGGCTCCCTGGTCCGGCCCGGCCCCAGCACGCCGGTGCCTACGCTGCGACTGTGCCGCCTTTCGCCGGCGGTCTGACCGCGGTGCCCAGATGTAACCGGCAGCGGAGCCCGTCCTGGGAAGGTTTCTGCCCGGTGAGGCCCGCCGGAGGCATTGCGGTCAACTTTGCTCTCGTCGGTAAATCTGCGGGACTGGCGGGCAACTGTGCGTTCCTGTAGCTGCGTCGGCGCTGGCTTCCCCTTCCCTTGGTTGAAGGTTGTTGCTAGCTCCTGAGGCCTGGGATTGCAGGTGACAGCAGTGGTCAAGATCTGTTGTTCTCCTTCGATCCTCGTCCCTTTCAGAGCCCCTCTGCACGGTGTGAGAGGTTTGGTCTAGGGCTTGTGTACTACAGCAAAGCCTTCAATGCCTGTTTGCCTTCAAAAGAAGGGAAATGCAAAGAATTAAACTTAATTTATGTATAGTAAACTTTAATAGAATAAATTAGGGAAAAATACTGTCAGGTCTTTCTTCCCTATGGCTGATACCTGCAGATAGAAATGCACGGATTTATGCACTGCTTATTACTCATATGCAGACTATCCTCTGACTAATAACGGACTTAGGCTGTTTGGGTCAGTAAGGRAAGTCTATTTCAGAGTAAAGGAGCCTCTTCTAGAACACTGCTGGTAGTCCCAGTGTTCAAAGTAAAGTCTCACAAGCAAAAGTTCATTAGTCATAGGAATGCTGAGCAAAACATTATTGTCAACTACAGCCAGAACACAAGCTATACTGGCTCACATCATGAACACAGTGCAGATCGCTTGTGTTCTGATATTAATTACAAAAATGGAAATCCATACCAAAGTCAGTATGACCCTGGAAGAGCAATAGTCTTGTCCCTGAGAGCTGTAGTGTTTACTTTATTTGGGTGAGGCAGTGAAACACAGAATAACCTCTGGCCTTTTGTATTTGTCTATTTCTGTTCATGAGGAAATTGGCCAGCACTGTATAATGCTTTCTTGCTATAAGCTCATAAGTAAATATGAAGTGCAAGCACCACAGTGCTCATGCCACAAGTCCTTGAGGCTAATGCATAAGACAGCTACCACCTTGTGTGTGGACTGTTGGCTTTGGGGCAGTATTTAAAGCTATGTTATGCTTGTTCATGGATTTATTCTCAGGGAGGGTTCAAAGAAGACTGAGCCAGGCTCTTTACAGTGGTGTCCAGTGACAGGATGAGGGGCAATGAGCACAAACTGAAACACGGGAGGTTCCCTCTGAACATCAGGAAACGCTTATTTTACTGTGTGGGTTACTGAGCACTGGCACRGGTTGCCCAGGGAGGTTGTGGAGCCTCCATTCTTGGAGATATTCAAAATCTGTCTGGACCTGGTCCTGCGCAACAGGCTCTAGGTGTCCCTGTTTGAGCAGGGAGGTTGGACCAGATAATCTCTGGAGGTTTCTTCTAACCTCACTATTTCTAAGATAAGATCCTCCCTGAGCCTTCTCTTTGTTGTCCGTCGCTGAATTTGCTCCAGAAAGTTCCCACCTCTCTTGTTCTGGGGAGCCCAGAACTGGCCACAGTACTCCAGATGTGGCCTCACCATTGCTGAGTAGAGAGGAAGGATCACCTTCCTCCTGGCAACGCTCCTAATGCAGGATGCTGTTGGCCTTGCCATGAAGGTCCATTGATGGCTTATGGTCAGCTTGTTGTCCACCATGATCCCCAGGTCTTTCTCTGCAGAGCTGCTTTCCAGCTCGTCTGCCTCCAGCATGTACTGATGCTGGGGTTATAATTCCCCAGGTGCAGGAGTTTGAATTTCCCTTTGTTGAATGTCATGAGGTTCCTGATGGCCCATTTCCCCAGCCTGTCCAGGTCCCTCTGGATGGCAGCACACCCATTTGTGGGGTATCAGCCATGCCTCCTTGTTTTGTGTCAGCTGCAAAGTTGCTGAGGGTGCACACTGCAGTGATATCAGCCAGCTGCCTCTGCATTTCTGCATGCATCCTGTCAGGCCCCGTGGACTGATGTATGACCAGTTTGTGCTCCCTACCCTGGTCCTCTTCCACATAAGGTAAGTCGACTTGCTCCAGACTTTCCATTAGGTGTCAGTGGACTGGGATTACTGAAGCCTGGTCTTGCCACTGAAAACTGAAGGAAAGAAGACAGTGAGTACCTCAGCTTTTTCTGTGATCGGGCCCCCTGCCACATTTAGCAGTGGGCTCATGTTTTCCCTGGGCTTCCTTTTCCTGTTTATATAATGTAGAATCACTTTTCATTCCCCTTCACATCCCTTGCCATATTCAGCTCACCTGAAAATATAATTTAAAAGTGAGTTCAAAAGACGTGAATCTRTAAGACTTGAGTTCAGGTTATTAAAGTCTATGCCTGTGCAAATAGGTGCAGACAGGCCTCAGTTCCTTTGTTTGCATTTTGAGGAGGCCAACTGTGAGCCAAGCCCAGCAAGGCATATTAGCTTGAGTTCAGTATCAGGTTAATGTAGCCAGCCTGGACAAAGGCCAGGGAATCTTTTCTCAACATAGTCCATGTACCCATGCTTGAAGTTGTAATGCCTGTAGCATGCAGATATGTGCTGAGCCCCATACGTATTTCTGGTTGCAATGGATATCTGCAGATGCCTAGATTCTACTTTTTTGCATATTTCTAATACCACTTCTAATAATTTATCTATTGGTTCTATCAGTCCTAAATCGTGTTATCTTATATTACCTGATGTCGCATCTCAACCACATATTGTTAATTTGTAACTTTAAGAAGCTGTGGCCTAATGCTCAATAGGAAGATSAGATCCATCCTCTTCAAATATTGGTGACAGTCAGAAAGAGGCATTTTTGCATTTGGATGACTGTTTTCTAAAATGTGCTTTTACCACTGCCAAGACAGCAGGTTTTTTTCCTCACTGGGGCATTGTGGGGGTGGTTTACAAAACTATAAATACTTTATTATTCTTATAATGAACCAGGGATTCCAGGTCTTTAAATGAGTCTTTTATATTACCAGCTTGGTAAACAGTTGATGTTGACAGAAGAAATTTCTCTAGTAGGAACTGTAAAACTATATTATTCTGGAATTCCATGCCTCAGTCTCACCCGGGGCCAGCTGAGAAGTAAGCAAAGTACTAGTACTTTCTTCACTGGCTATTGTATTGATACAGAATGTGGACAATCCTGGCTTTCTGACAGTATGCTTCTTGAGTAGTTTCATCCTCTAGAACTCTTTGCAAGAGACTGTCTGAGGCCTGGCTTCTTGCCTTATGTCTTTTTGCTTCATTAACTGCTTCTCGAGCATTTTAGTCTCTTCAGCCTACAGAATAACCTCATGCCATACAACATRAGAAACCAGGGCATGTCTCTGCAAGAACAGGAGAAATCCAGTTTCCCAAACATGGAGGACTTTTCACTTTTTATGCTTATTGCAAATGACTGACTGTAATAATCCCAAAGTGTACTGTGTAGGATGAAGAATGGGCTTATTTCTTTACTGTTGGATAAATTATTTTCCTCTTTTTTTTCTTTTTTTTTTTTTTTCTCTCTCCATCAAGAGCCTTTGTTCATGCAACCTGTCAGTACCCAAGAGATAAAGAATGGCGTGAAGGACGTGTGCATGACTGCTCTGCCTTGGAAGCCTCTTTACTACTGAATAAGTAGACCTATGAGCTACTCAGTGCATAAAAGAGGTTGGTGTTCACATGCCCTTTTCTGATACTCTTTTTTGATACTCTGAAGTGCATTGTGACATTTCCTACTTCTGCAAAATCAGGTGGTTAGAAGATGTGACTGCTACAGAAAAATAATGCACKGCTGTTCTCTCCATTGTCAATATTTCCACACTTTAAGTGGCAATCTAAGAGCAAAGATTTGCTTACTAAGATAAAGGAGGTCAGGAATGAGTGAATCATTGTAGCCAGCTTTAGAAGCCTACTTCTAGCTAAACAGAGACATCTTGTCATATTAGAAGATTCCATTTGGTGGAGATAATTATTGTAATGTAAACTTGTGAGTTTGCCTAGCTTCAGTTTGCACTATTGGAGTTTCTTTTACATTTGTACAAATTATTTTGCCATTTACAGGCATGGACTTACAGTTGGGACAGATCTATAGCTTTTCTGTTAAGAGATGTGTCAAGTGTCACATGTGACCTTTCTTCATAGAATACTAGAATGATTTAGGTCTTAAGGGACCTTGGGAGTTCATTTTGTCAAACCCTCTGCTCTTAGCATGGCTAACTTCGAAGTTAGATCAGGTTGCTATGGTGCATATTTTTTTTTCTTGAAATTTCTTATGCTGCAGCTTGTGTCCGCTGGCTCATGTCCATCTGCTGTGCACCTCATAAGAAGTGTCTGGCTCTGTCTTTAGCTACCTAATAGGCAATTATAGGGAAGACAGCAATTATATCCTGCTCCTTACCYGCTGTTCTCAAGGCTGAACAAGCCCAGCATTCTTAGCCTTTCCATATTTCTTGTAATCCAACCCCCAATTATCCTGAGGGCTTTCTGCTGTACTTGCTTCTGTTAGTCCCTGTCATTTTTGTGTATCAGGGAGYTTGAAAGTGGACAGTGTACTTCAAATGTAGTCTTACAAGTGCTGAATAGAAAGGAATAATTGCTTCCCTCAGCCTGCTGGCTGCAGTCTTGCTAATACAATTCAGTATATAGTTGACMTTCTCTGCTGTGAGAGCACACTGCTCACTCATGTTGAGCTTATCCACCAGGATCCCTAGGTTGTCTTCTGCAACGCAGTTTTACAGCCAGTTGGTCCCCAGCCTGTACTACTACTTATGTTTGTTCCATTCCAGGTGTAGGGCTCTGTATTTGCCTTTTCTGAACTTCATGGTGTTTCTGTACATCTGTTTCTCTAGCCTGTTGAGATCCCTRTGGTTGGCAGCTCTATACTTTGCTTATTAGAATCATTAGAATTTGGTGAACTTATTGAGGTGAATTGTATCCCATTGTCTGGGTTAATAATGGAGAACTTAATCTGCCACTGTCCCCAAAATGACAAATTATGTATTGCTGGCTGGTACTGCTGCATTTTTCTGGGTCTTCACCTCCACTTGCTGGATCAGTTTGGCTCCTGAATTTCAAGGAAAGGAAAGAAGGTATGCTAAGCAGCAGCCAGGGAATATATGCCCTCTCCGGACTATTCCCCTATGTCAGGGTCCTGTCCTGTCACATATGTGACATGCAGAGGTCTCATCATGTCTCTAACGTGACACACTTGAATCTACTTAGCAAACGTCAGGGCTGAGTTCACCATTCCCACTTATTAACAGAAAGCTTCTTTTATGTATTTACAGGCCATGTTTGTCCTGTAAAGAAGTGACTTCATTTAAGAATCACTTACTTTTCTTTTGAGTAAACTGAACAGATAATGGTTCTGTAATGTCATTGTTAAGAAAGATCAAGAATGAACTATGAGGGTGACTTGAAATGTGGCATAAAAATGTATTTTTCAATCATACATGTAGAGTGGTGAAGGTATCTTCATGTGTCTTACCAGCACATCCTTTGCTTTTATGTTCAGAGTCTGGCTGCTTTTGTTAACATGATCATTTCTTTATTCCTGAGGTTTTACTTTGGCTTTTCTCTCTTGGCCGGRGAGGCATATTCCCTGTAAGCCTGGTCAGCTCTATAACGTTAGAGATCAGCATGAAGGGATGCTTATTCTTCTTAGCAGTTTTGACTCTGTAACTGTATTCTGACTCTTTGTTTTGTTTTAGGCTGAAGATGCTGAGCCGTTTGTCAGGTTTAGCAAGTACTGTTTTACAAGAGCTGTCAGGTGATGATGGAGATGCAGTTACTGAATCCTCTATTGTTGTAAGTACAATGTTATCTGAAGACTTTCAGATCTCATTGAGAGTTAGTTTGGGGAGTGTGAATCATTTGACTGCAGTGAGAATTGTTTCCTGCTTCTTCATTGCTGAGGACTGGACTGAGCTGTCATTCCGCTCTGCTTCTCCTGTATTCCTGACCTCTTAAGTCAGCACTTTCGTGGGGCAGACCATAATCTCCTTAGTTTCCACATTTCAAGGTGATCCTAGAAAACAAACTAGAATTAGGGTGAAGAAAGACTTTTAAGAGTCCTAATGACTCTGTGTAGCAGAAAGGGGAGCTCTGCGTGATTGKGTGACAGTGGAAGGCTTGATCTGTATGTTGCCCTTTGGTACTTGAGACAGTGGATAGAGTGTGAGTGGTAGAGTCTCTCCAGTGCCACTCATTTCAGATTTGCTGGCGTTGTGTTCAACAAAGGTGCTTTTTTTTTGTGTGTGTGTATTGGCTCATGGGTATCCTGAGCTTTCCTCTTGGTTTCACCTAATTGTGTATAGTTCTATAGGCTACATGAAATGCTTGCAAGGAACAGAGTGCAGCATTTAGGAGTGGAGCTGAAGATATCATTTGGATGCTATGCTGCAGTCTGTTCAGACTTTTTTCCTCCAGAGCACTTGTTTCACTGTTTCAGGTGCAAGCTTTAAAGCCAGAAGCAGAAAGCATGGAGGAGGCACCTGAGGAGCTATTGGAGCGCCTAGCCCAAACAGAAAAACTAGTTGTTCAGCTGAAGAATTTGATCCGAGAAAAGGATGCTCTGCTCCAGCAAAACCAAACTGCACTCAAGGTATCATTTCTTTCACTGGGGACCTGGGAGCAGGAGTAAAATGCTGCTTCAGCTTTCTGTGCAAGCCAGTCTCTGGTTTCTTTTGAACATTTGAGACACCTGCACTACTAAATGCATCAATTCCAGAGAATTATTGGAATCCAAATAATGAACCCTAACCCAAGAGGTCTAGGATAGCCTCTGTTCATTTTGCTTAGGGGTAATTCCTTCTAGAGTAGATAAGTTACATCCAAGTTACGTAGCGTTTTGTCTCGGAGCTCCTCAAGGCCTGTGCAGGTTCCTGGTGGCTCTGATAAATACTAATATCTTTTGTGTGAGGTTTTTCATTCCCCACTTCAGAGTGTTTGAGACAAAGAGTAGGCTGTGCTGCAGGCACCTAGCAGTCCAGTGGTTTTATGGCACGTAACCAAAGATACATATTGCATACTCTGAGACGTGACATGAGAGAAAGTGCAGTTACTTGAGATAGTGTTGAGGGACTGCATATAGTAGAGGAAGTCAAACTGAGTTTGTACTAACTGCTAGGAGAAGTACTTTGAATGATCTATCCCTTGAAAAGAAAGTACTAGAGCAGAAGCTAACTATTTTGCTTTGTATAGTGTTTCAGAGCAAATTTGTTTCCTGGATGTGTATATTTAGCACTGTTACTGGGGAGGCAGGTTTGGACAAAGAACGGCAGACTGACAAATTATGAAACTTTTCCAAGTGGTGCTTTCAGARCGATAGCACTGGAATTTTAAGTGCAGTCAGTTTGTATCCTTCTTTTACAGGAAGAGCGAGAGGCTGCAGATGCTAAGCTGACGAAGCTTAAACTTCAGGCCAAAGCCAAACTGGCCTCTCTGAACAAACGCATTGAGGAGCTGACAGAGAAAGGATCACCATTGCCTGCACCGACCTTACCAGAAGAGCAAGTGTATCCCAAGGTTGGGAGAACAGAGCTACTTAAAAGATGTTAGCCTCTACCGATAATCTGGTGCCACCCTACGTTTTAGGTCCCAGTGAGCTAGCAGGTCCTATCTCTCTTGTTAGCAGGACATTCATAGTTCCAGCAAGGATGACTATGCTGTAGGAGGCTGGTCTGTCCAGCTTCGTTGTCCTGCAGATACCCTTGGAGGGCACAACTTGATCTCCTCAAGGATATGGGCCAGTTTCACTTTGCATACCTTCAGTAATCTGTTGTAGCTAAGTTCTTTCCTGCAGAAATCACATGTCTGAGCTGTAAGTTTCAAAATGTTATGTCATGTGAGTACAGCAAAGGAGAGGAAAGGTTGGCTGAAATACAAGAACAAGGAGGTAAGGAGGTCATTAAAATTGAAAGGCAGTAACTTAAATGTAAAAAAAAAATATATATATATATTTTCCAGCCATGTAGCTTACTGTGCCACCACAAAGTTTTATGGTTAACAAGCCATAATTGTGTAAAGCTAGATAAAAAATGAAGGGAAAGTGTCGTGTACTTTAAAAAAGCTATTAGCTACTAGCTAGAAACTTCCATCAGAGGTGGTAATTTTTGAAAAATTAAAATTGTTTTGCTGACCACATAGTTTTCTTTAAAAAGTTAGTAATATTAGGCAACAGAAATGTGATAGAAGTCCAAACAGATTGCAGATCATCAGATGATGTTCATTAAACCAGAGAAAATAAGRGTTATTTGAAACATTGAAAAAAAAGATGAAAAGATTATAGGAAACATTAAAGGGTGAGTGTGAGAACTGTCAGGTGAGAGGTGACTACAAAGAYTGGTTCCATGACTTGTGCTTACTATTTTTGATTGATGGCATCATAAAATCGTAGAAATGTGCTACTGTAATTCACTTTACAATACAATCTTAAGATTCTTTCTCAATGCAAAGCAGCATTTGGTTTTCATACAGGAAGAATTGGATGACCTTGAGGATTGACATAATATAAAAAGAAAGCAAAAGTTAACAAGTGCAAGATCAAGCACTTGTGGTATCCTGCCACTGTATGCTTCAAGGCCATGAAAAAATCCCCTGGCTACAGAGGACAGTGAAGGCCCTGGAGGCTGTTTAGCTGTGTCACTTCACATTGCTGTCCTGCTGCTGTGGCTTTTTTTAGCTTACTCATATGTAGCATGTGTAGACCTGTGTGCTGTTACATTACTTTGCGTAGACTTGCTGTTTTGGAGTGCTCTTGCTTCAAAATTCAAATTTATCAGTTGAAGAAGGCAAAATGAGAGAAAGCTTATCAGTTAATCGGTGTGATACAGATTTTAAAAAGAGGCCTACTCTTTTTTATGTAACGCAAACGGTTATCCTTCCAACTATTGTGCTAAGAGTGGCAAGGCCTCATGTGGAGTGTTGTTATGTTCTGTTCACTTGGAATTAAGAAAGATGAATTCTGAGAGCAGCAAAAGACTTTCCATTCTCCTGTCATGTTAGTAGCTGCTTTTACTAGACACTGAAAATAGCTTGGCTATTTAGTCAACCAAAGGCGGAGAGGAAACATCACTTATTTCTACAGTTGTATGAGGAAGGTAAGCACCAAGAAAGTGGAAGAACTGTTAAAATGAAAGGACAGTACTGACAGGTGAATGAATGGATGTAAATYAGCCATTAAGAAAAATGGCCTTCTAATCAGAGAAATGAGGTCTTGATACAGTCTCCAGTGGACATGGTGTGGACCAGAGCCTTATTGGTTTTGGGTTAGAACATCATTTAAGAGAAATGATATTAGGGCAGTTACCTGCAATATTATGTATTTGACCCAGAAAGCACTTTCTAGATACTTTCTTGTAAGGTTAGACCTACTGAGAAGCTACAGATTCCTTTATTTATTTATGATTATTTCCCCAAGTAGATGCTGTTTTGAGTAATGGTGATATTTCCTAGACAGATACCCTGTCGTTTGAAGATGAAAAATTTAGGTTAGGGTTGCATGTTGTGCYGAGGTATTGAACATTAGTGGTTCTTTTTGGAAATCATGAGGGATAAATATAGCAAAGGGCTTTTTTTTCCTCTCCATGATGGGGGCCCCATGGGAAGTCTGTATTTTAAATATCTAATCGGTACCATTACTTTCTGGGCTTTTAACAGAGTGCCTCATTTTCAGGAGAATCGAAATATCAGCTTATATCTTTCTCTTAAGTAGTTGGTATTTGTATACAGAACAATTGAGGCTCCTCTTAAACTTTTAAAGTGGGTAAACACAAATTATGTTCAGATATAAGAATTTATACATTTTGGAAAAACATGATATTTGAAAGTTTGAGCTCTGGGAACTTTGTGGCTATGCTACTGTCCTTAATTGTGGTACTCCATGTAGTGGCTAGTGTGTGAGGACTTTATCAGAAGCTTTTCCAAATCCAACCTGAAATATCAATCCTGAAAGCTAATCCCTAGTAAGCAAACTAATCTACCCATCTTGTGCTGAGATGATAACAATAGAAGGATGTTTTTCCTGCTTCTCAGTGACAGTGTTTGTATGCTGGACTTAATAAGTGACTCTGTGTTAAGCAGGTATACAACTGGTATTAGAGAATTGCCTGMCATACAGATGGTCTTTGAGAGACAGAAGAAGAGTGCAGGTGTAGTGTGCTAGTATGTCTGAGTAGACGTAGTCTAAGCACGTGTTTTTTGTGAAATGTTGTCTGGGTTTAAATTTCATGGTCATAAACAGAGGATTTTAGTGCCTCAGAGTGGAGTAGAACTGATGATTGCTTGCATGTTCCCTTTGCTTATTTCTAACAGGTTTGTTGCTATAAAACCCTTTAGTCTAAAGAGATTTCCATGGGCATTTTCTGTAGTCTAGAATGTTTAATGTCTGCCCCTTTTTCATGTGGAGAATATTCTTCTATTGCTAACTAAAAAAAGTTTCATTTCTGGTATTAGAGAAATCTGTGAAATTAAAAAGCCTCACAAATCAAGGTGGTCATATCGTAGATTATGTGTTATATTTTATTTAATAATATGATTTACCTTAGTTTATATGGTAAGCATTCATGGATAATTAGCCCTTCCAAAGTGATTTGACACCTCCTAATTAAAGACATCTTGTGCATATCTGCATAGAAATAGGAAAAATAGTTACTTAAYGTAGGACAACTTCATTTAAAGAAACAAAGAAAATGTAAAGTTAAGAAATTGAGAAATGTAGTAGAAATAAGCATCTGGTTAGGAGTCAAGAGTGCAGTAGCATTCTAATTTATTTTTTTTTTAATTGACCAGTAATACTGATCAGTTTACTTTCTTCTGTTTCTTTTCTTCCCACTTCTTTCTTCTTGCAATGTCAGAATAGCCAAAATACAAGTGAAGGGCATAGAGAGGAAGCTGAAGCCCTAAAAGAGCAGCTCAGGGAGCGAGAGGAGACTGTTCAGGATCTGAAGGAACAGCTGGCTCTAGCCAAAGTGGATCTGAAAGATGCTGAATTCAAGTATGCAACACAGGTACAGAAAAATTTTTCTTTTCATCAGTCTGTGTGTGTGTCTGTGTTTCCCACCCCACSACTTACACTAGCATGATAGAATAGAATAGTTCAGCTGGAAGGGACCTACAATGATCATCTAGTCCAACTGCCTGACCGCTTCAGGGCTGACCAAAAGTTAAAGCATGTTAATAAGGGCATTGTCCAAATGCCTCTTAAACACTGACAGGCATGGGGCATTGACCACCTTTCCAGGAATCCCATTCCAGTGTGTGACCATCCTCTTGATAAAGAAGTATTTCCTAATGTCAAGTCTGAACGTCCCCTGACGCAGCCTTGAACCATTACCATGCGTCTTGTCACTGGATAATTTGAGACAGTTGTTCCTGAGGACATGCTTCTGCTAGGGAATATGGCTAAATCCTGCAGCCTGACAGAGGCAAGGCTGCCAAAGCTCCATGCCCCCCAGTCCAGCCAGTAGCATGGCTGCGATTGTGTTCCCAGCAGGCAYGCATGCMCAACTCCTGTATACGTATATAGATGGCCAGCCACATAGATAACACAGACAGAAGTGCCCAGCACTCACRTGAACACAAACAGCACCAACAGCCTTGCCATGTTCCCCTCTGTGGCAGCCCAGATGAGAGAATAGTAAGAATCTATAAAGATGTACATTGTGGATCTCACCAACAGCTGTGCTTAGATGCTCAGTCTGCCCAGTAACTGGCCCCTGGATCCAAGCCTCCCTCATTGCTGGCATGTGGACATGGAAGGCCTCAGGGCCCACAGCTCCACTCCAGCTGCTGGTACAGACCCATCGCTCATACAGATGTGTGCACAGAGCTGGCTGGGACTCCCCGGTTCCTCCAGTAGCCAACCCCTCTGTGCTGGCTTGCTTTTAGAAAAATGCATGCATTGGTGCACGTGTGCACATGCACACACACACCACCACCACCACACCTGACCAGGGCTCCCCTGCCCGCTTCAGTAGCCAGCCCCCTGTGGTCTTACCCTTAGAGAGACACAGACACACACGCATACCCTGACCAGCACTCTCCTGGTCCCTCGGGTAGCCAACCTCCCTGTGTTCTCACTCTTAGAGACACACAGGCAGGCACATGCACACAGCTGACCAGGACTCCCCTGGTCTCTCTAGTAGCCAGCTCCCTTAGAGATTCACACGTGCAAAAGCAGGACTTGTCCTTAGAAACCCCCAAGACCCTATGGTCTCTGGCAGCTGGCTGGAACTCCCCTGGTCCATCCAGTTGCCAAGTCTGCCTGTGGTCTCACCTTTGGGCACCATCCCCCCTCTGTCCTGGCTTCCAGGCTACTTCACCTACTTGCCAGCTAGTCTGGCTTGATACTCACTGATCATACATTCACTTGCACACTCACACTTGTTCCAGTTTCTTGCACCATGTGCACACAGGCCCTCTKACCTGTGGTGCCACTGCAGTTGTTGGCACTTTAGTTCACTTGCTCTAATCTCTCCAGTTGCTGGCACCATGGACACACAGGCCCTTTGACCCACAGTCTGATTCCAGTTACTAGCACTTAGACCCCCCCATGCACACACAAATGCACACCCTCTCCCACAATGAAAGAGTTAAACTGTGTTTAGTAAGAAGACAGGACAGACTGCTGATCAGGTGCAGGGCATGGCCAGACAAGCATATTGAGCAGCCACTGTTTACCCAATTGGCCTTTTTTAATTCCCTTACCTTCTATTTTTTTGTTTTTGTTCCTCCCCAAATCAGCTAGGTCCATCCATTTCCCTGCCTTTGGTTCCTCCTCTAAACACTCCCCAAGTCTTTTGCAATCCCAAAATGCTCTTCACCTGCATTCCGCAATATATCCTATACCCCTRGGCAGTAACCACCCTTGGTGCAAAAGGTGCTCCACAGTTAAGTCATCTTAATGGGTTTCACACTTGGACAATGGGACTGATGGCTCTCTGAGAAAGGGGGGGACAGCCCCTGGAAGGGCCTGGCCAGGGTGTCCCTTCCTCCAGGTCAGAATTTGGGTTCTTCCCTGCCTGCCATTGCTGTTCTGTGATGGGCTTTGGAATAGCTGGGGCACGGTATTCTTTCAGCTCCCAGACCTGACATTGCCTCTCTGTGTTCTACTGTGGATGTGCAGAGGAGCTTTTTATCACATAATGTAACAGCTGTTATGTTACGTTGTATTTATTTATAGAAAGATTTTTGTTAATTCTCTGAATTGCAGGTTTAGCTTTTGATCTGTGAATTAGGCTGCATCCTATACAAATAAAAACCCAGAAGTTTTATGAACTTGTAATTATATCGTAATCATATCTTTTATCATTCTGCATATTTGTAGATGAAATTCTATGGGTTTTGCTTTCTGGGATCTGAAATATTATCAGTTAATACATATGTATTAGTAGGATAAAGATATCATTTGACCGAGGTGACATACAGGATTATCAAGCTGAAGACCTCATCACGCACATAATATGCTGGTGCGTGTTGAAAGCAAGCCTGCATGTCTGTCAGGCTCATAGCCTTCTTGKTTTTTTTATTTTGTGGCTTATGTTTTCAGCTGAGCTCCCTGGAGGAAGTGATTCAGGAGAAGAAAGCTCTCCTAGAAGAGCAGGTTCACCAGCACCAAGCTGAATTGCTCAAGATAGCGGCCCAGTCAGATCTGGAAGTAGAGATGCAGCAGGTATATTTGATATAATAATCTTATTATGGGAGGAGAAAGGAAAAGGATTTTTACCAGTCTGAAGACACCCTGAGAGAGCAGTTCTTATCAAAGTAACTCAGAAGGGGTGAGAAGAGATATGATTTGATTGGTTTGGGTTTTTTGGGATGCTAGTTTGGACTTTGAGTCCTAGCTTCAATCTGCTGATTTGCTATCAGTTGAAAAGAAAGAACAGTTAAAAAGAAGTATTAATTTATTGTGCTCCAGTTCCCTATTTGTGAAACAATGGTGAGGTCTTCCTATTGCACCAGGGCTCCAGAATAAGTGTCAACAAAAATGAAGTTATTCAGGCTATTAAAGTAACTGTGTTATGAAAACCAGGTGTGTGAATGAAACCAGGRAATCTAGCCGCCTTATGTTAGCCTCCCAGATACTGGTATAGCACTGTCTGTCTCACAGAACCTGCATACACTTCAGAGAAAGCTAGAGGAGCAGGAAGCAGCTTTGCTTGGACGAACTCAGGTGGTAGAATTGCTGCAGCAGGAATTACGGACTGCTGAACAACAAAACCAGGTACCTTTTCATGCTTTGCTTATTGCCTTACTCTCATGTGTAAGTGGTGGATGGGACCTTTGTCAGTAGCTCAGAAGTTACCAGGTTAGCTTATTTCTGGCACCAGGTTTCCAGTATGAAATCAGCKGGGGGGCTCCCTCAGGTCAGGTTTTAGAGCTGCAGGTCTGTATGCATAGCTTATAATAGATCCGGCCAAACAACAGGGATAGGGGTGCTGCAGCCGCCATCCCTAATGATCTGGATTCTGGGCAGGTGGGCAGGGAMAAAATCTATCCATACTCCACGCTGCTGAGTGTTAACATTCAAAGCCATCAAATACACAATGCTTTGCCTAAGACAAAAGTGCCTAACACAGTGCTGCTGTAGCTACAGTGTTTCTGGACTGCGGTATGCAGGCCAGATCAGAGCATAGACAGATATTCTTTGCTATGTTTTGCTGAGAACTTGCTAATATGATGACACAGTTTCTGGAGTGGTATTGGCTCTCACTTAATCATTTTAGAGCGTGAAGAGAATGAGATCAAGTCTATGCATATATGACTATATATACATGTGCCCCTTGCGAGGGGGTTTAGTATGCAATCTCTTAAAAGGCTTGTTTGCAGATATAGGATGAGTGTATTTTTAATTTTTTTCCGATATCTGAACTTCTGAAAATAATTTTCCATCCCTTTAGAAGAGACTTATACTGTATCAGTCTCATGTTAGTAGGCTGCACAATCTCTAGCCAATCTAGTGCTGAACCTTTGATAACTTTTACACACTTATGCACTACTCTCTTTTCTTTCCTGTGTGTGCCAGCCAAGCCCAGTGGTGGGATGTCTTACCACCAGGAAGAGGTGAAGAACCTCAGTGAGCTGACTTGTACTCACTAGTAATTACACTGCTCACCAGCGTGTTTCATGGGGTGGTGGCATGGATATCTTCATGGCATGGTTGTTGGGGTCCCCTGATTCCTCCTCTATGTCTTTGATTCCCCTCATGCACATTATATGGTCAGAGGGGTACACATATAAACTTCAGACCATGTGGCTGAAGCTTCTCTTCCTACCCATAAAGTAAAGGGAGCTCTTCATCCGCCTCCTCCTGAAACTAGCTATGCTGACTGTCCACAGCTCCAGGAGGAGGAAGTTGGTTCTGTTTCTGTTCCTAGGTTGTCTTAAATCTCTGGTCAGTGTCGACCAGCTTTCTGGGATCTTTCTTGAAGCAGTGCCCACTATGTGGAGCACTCTGTTTGTTACCTCCAGTTTCCTATTTCAGCATTTTTGACCCCCTTTCACATACACACTTTTGTTCTGTTTTTTAATTGTACTCTATAATAGTTGAGTTCCCCCTCTTTTGTTGTAGTCCTTCCTCCCCTTTTTGGGAAGCTTTCTTTCCTCTAAAAGAGAACTCATGGCCACTGTTCTATTGTTTCTTTCTTCTATGTTCCCCTGCTCTAAATTAAGACTTATATTTTCTTTACCAAAATTGAGRGTTCTTGTTTCTCCCAGCATTGCTTTCTTGGAATTTGCAAATAGTAGGGCAGTTTCTTTCTAACAAGTTGGGATTTCTGCCATGTTTTCTGCCTCTTTTCTGCTACTTAGATATTTGGAAAGGATTTAATGGCAATTTAAAAATATAATTCAGGTACTTTGCTTTGGCAATGTATTGAACTAGTTGAGAGTTAAATTCATATCCTTTTACAGACACTCCTAGATCAGTGCCAGAAGGTGGAAGTGGATCTAAGCTCCCTGAGGGATGTGCTAGATGTAGAGAGACGAGAGTCTCAGGATCTCAGAGAGAAGATGGAGTTGGAACTAGCTGAGTGGAAGCTGTCCTCCCATCGCTTGCAGGAGGAGGTGCAGTGTCTCTCAGAACAGCTGGAAGAAGCAAGAAGAGCACAAGCTGAATTAGAGGTGAAGTATAAAGACCTGGAGCAGGAACAAAGGCTGGAGGTGGAAGAGAAAAACCTGCAGATCAGTTGTCTTAAGGTGGCTGAGCAAGAGCTGCAATCTAGCCATGCTGCCCTTGTAGCTGAAAATGATCAGCTGAAACAGGATGTTGACCGGCTGTTGGCGTTGTCGGCCGAAAACAGTGCTACAATACAGAAACTGCAGGGTGAGCAATCACAGCAGTTTGGTAAAGCAGGTTCTCAAGAGCCGAAGGGTCATTGGGTTGCCTTCTATTTGGCTTTGCTTTTATAATAGCTCRTAAGAAGGTCTTGGTATAACAATTCCTAATTGCATAGGAATATAGGAGTGGTTGTACTGTATCAAACTAAAGGTGTCTCTAGTGCGATCTCACCTTTCTGTCTTTGGCAGTGACCAAAGCCAATTGCAAGAGGAGGAGCATAMGAGTAGGACAGCATATATGGTGCTTTCCTTGTGTACTGTCCTTTTGAGGCTTACAGATTTCTTGAGCCAAATGCATTTTTTTAATTAATTTTAATAACTTGTTGGGTTTTTTCCATCAACTTATGTAAGTTCTTTTTAGATGTGCCACATTCTTCAGAGTCTGAATTTCTACTGAAATTATAAGTAAAACAACCAGGGAAAGCAAACTGTACCATTTTCTCTGTAGGCTCGTATTAAAACTAATAACATTGATCTTGCCTCAAGCTATTATTTCAAACTGATTTTCTTCCTGCTCCTTTATGGCCCAAAACTTGAAGCAGTGACTGAGAGATAAGGGATCTCACATACTATTGTGTATATGTGTAAACTGGATATATTTCAGCAAAAAAGGCAAGAACACACCTTAACTCCCTTTTTTCCCCTCCATTAGATGAACTTGTACAGAAATCTGAAGAATTTGTCTGCTGTCAGAACAAGCTGAAATCCCAGTCAGTAGTGCAGGTCTCTGAATTGAAGAAACAGGTATGATCTTTTCATATGAGTCTCCTGAAATTTTCCCATATGTAGAGGAACTGAAACCAAATGAAATGTTTGGAATTCCTTTTTTATGATGTATTGCTTGAGAAAGGCTCTTATGGGTTCTCTCAGCTGATGGGCAGACATGTTACGACTATGGAAGCCTGGGAAGAAATAGGAGTCAATCTGAGTAATTTAAAAGTTGCCAATTGATTTGTTCAAAGGTTAGCTGAAAGATYAAAGACTAATGTGTATGTATAAACTGTATTGAAATTTATCTTTCTCCCCTCTGTCCTACATTTAAACAGGATGAAACAACTTCACAGGAAAAAGTAATAGATCAGGAAGATCGGAATGGGACTTCTCTCCTACCCACAGAAAACTTGGAAAGACAGAAGACTGAAGGTGGTATGATTATCTTACCTATTTTAATATTCTTAAAATATTTAAGAATTATTCTTGCCTGTTTTTAGATAATAAACATGTCCATGGTTACTGTTTCATTATGCTTTTGTTGCCAAGATCTTCAAAAATACTACATAATTCTTTCCAGTGGTTAAAGTAGAATTTAATTTTAAAGGGAAAAGGAACTATTTGAATCTCAGACAGTGAACAGACTGACAGAAACAAATAAGTAAACCATATGGAATTATTAAAAAGACTGGGCTGTGCATCATAGGCCTGCCTGCATGGTGTTGTCTTGTGATATGAAGCAATAATTGGCGTTTTGACCATGAGACAAACTGAGTAGAACTTGTTACCTGTATGGTTCACGTGCTTCATGTTCCTGTATGCATGATCTATGGTGATAGATGCAAAGAACATGGAGAAGACATGAAAAAGTTAGGATGAAGGCAAGGATGGTAATATTATGTGATTGCAGGCTTTTCCAGAAAAGGGTGCCAAGGTTAGCTTCATTGTGATAGGACATATTAAGTTCAATGAATAGTTTTGGTTTATTGGGTTTTTTGTTCCATGAGTGTCAGTTATGCCTAAGGATGGTAGAATAAATTTTGTATTCCAAGACACTGCACATTTGCACATTCTTAGATTGTACAAAATAAGATATAACTGAAGTAGTAGCTCCTCCCTGATACAAAATGCTGACAATCTGCAGGTGGTGCTTCTGGCGGGGCTTATTTTTGATAGCTTTTGCTGAAACAGTAAAGGACCCATACATATGCCACATTAAAAAAAAAAAAAAAAAAAAAAAGACAATTAATGTGGTTTTGACTGTCTAGGCATGTAGACATAGAGCAGTAATATCACCACTCTATCAGAATTATAGTATAAAAAGAGGGGTTCCCACACTTTTTGACTTCAGGGTATGGTACACTATGGCAATAGGCTGTCTTGATTTTTGCAGAAATAGATTCCTTTTGCTTCCTGTCATTCAGAGATATATCCTCTTCGTAAGAATCCTGGTGGGGGAATAATCACCAATAAACCRGATTCCTGCAGTCCTAGAACATCTCCTTTCTCTCTTTTTTTCCATGAACTCAGAAATGCAGGTCTCTAACAGACTTCAAGACGTCATTTAGAAGCATAGAATGGTTTGGTTTGGAAGGGACTCTTAAAGATCATCGAGTCCAACCCCCCTGCCCTGGGCAGGGACATCCTTCACTAGATCAGGTTTCTCAAAGCCTCATCCAACCTGACCTTGAACATGTCCAATGATGGGGCAACCGACAACTTCTCTGGGCAACTCAAAAGAGAAGCCCTCTTGAAAGGCTGCAGTAAGGCCTCCCTGAAGCCTTCTCTTCTCCAGGCTGAACAWCCCCAACTCTTTCAGCCTTTTTTCATAAGAGAGATGTTCCAGCCCTCTAATCATTGTCGTGGCCCTTCTCTGGACTCACTCTAACATATCCATGTCTGTCTTGTACTGGGGCACCCCAGAGCTGGACACAGTACTCCAGGTGGGGTCTCATGAGAGCGGAGTAGAGGGYGAGAATAGTCTCCCTCAACCTGCTGCCCACGCTTCTTTTGATGCTACCCAGGATATGATTGGCTTTCTGGCCTGCAAGTGTACATTGCCAGCTCCTGTCCAATTTTTCGTTTACCAGTATTCCCAAGTCCTTCTCTGCAGGCCTGCTCTCAATCCATTCACGCCTTAGTCTGTATTAATACTGGGGATTGCCCCAACCCAGGTGCAGGACCTTGCACTTGGCCTTGTTCATGAGGTCCGCACAGGCCCACTCCTCAAGCTTGTCAAGGTCCCTCTGGATGGCATCCCCTCCCTCRGGCGAATCAACTGCACCACTCAGCTTGGTGTCATCTGCAAGCTTGCTGAGGGTGCACTCAATCCCACTGTCTATGTCGTGAATGAAGATAGTGAATAGTATTGGYACCAGTATGGACCATTGAGGGACACCACTCATTACTGGTTTCCACTTGGACATTGAGCCATTGACTATAACTCTTTGCACACAGCCATCCAGCCAGTTCCTTATCCATCTAACRGTCCATCCGTGCAATTTAGTGGCAAGAATGTTTGGGGGACCATGTCAAAGGCCTTACAGAAGTCCAGCTTTTAATCTGATATCATGCCCTGAATTAAGATTCAGTATATCCAAAATGTACCTGGAAGACTTTCATCAGCTTTCTTAAAAAGCAGGTCCTTCCTCCACTGAAAGGAATTCCACCTGAAAAATGCAGTGACTTTTAGAGCTTCACTGTCATGTTACTTAAAAGGTCTTTCCCAATGCACATTTACCTGCATAAGAGACCATTGAGTTTACCTTTTTCTACTTTCCCCTCTACACTAAGAAAATAGACAAGTGTTAGATTAACAGTTGGACTCGATGATCTTAGGGGTCTTTTCCAACCTAAATGATTATATGATTCTGTCATCTTCAGGAAAAGCCTATGTTCAGCTGAYTTCAAAGAAAACAAACATCTGGATTGAGAGCTAGAGATTGCTGTTCAGAGTCACTCTATAGATAATTTAACATTAGATATAAGGCTTTCCTTAGTTCACTTAGTGTAAGAAAAAGTTGTTGAAAGACTACAGTATGGTAGGAATTGATAAAGGAAACCCACTATCACAGAAGACAGACAGACTGCTTTCCAGATGTTAGAATTCACAAAAAAATTCATCTGAGCCTCCTCAAAATATATAATACTTTTAACTTAGCAAATACCATTTTGTATAATCAATTATATAGAGAGAAGAGTTTAAAGGGGCACAAAAGAAAACCTTGTACTACATGTTAATGCTGTGTCCTCTCTGCATACTCAGAATTGGAAAGTACAAGAATTCTTATCCCTAACAGAACTCTTTAACGTGGTCCTGAATTTTATTTTGCATATATATTAACATACATTTCATATCATCATTGGTAGTTAAATGTTCACAAAAATGGGGTCTGTTTTTTAATGCTTCTAAGTTGGTATTTCTGGGAAAGAAAGACATTGTATAAGTTGTTTTACTGGCTCTTCTGCTAAAAGGTTGAGGCATCATCTCAAATAGAATTAGCTAGAACTGAGATGAATCATAGAATCTCAGAATAATTTACGTTGGAAGGGATCGAAGATGTATTTTAGTCCAGCTTCCTCCTAGAAGCAGGATCAACTGTGAGATCAGACCGGGTTACTCAAGCCTTTATCCAGTCAGGTCTTGAAAACCTCCAACAATGGTGACTGTACAACCTCCCTGGGCAGCCTGTTATGACACTCGACTGTCCTCATGGCAAAAAAGGTCTTCACTACATCCAGTTGGAACCTATTTTGTTTCAGTATATGTGTGTTGTCTTTCATCCTCCTCCCTTGCACCACTGTAAAAAGCCTGGCTCTGTCTTCTCAATAACCTCTTCATAGGTGTTGGAAGGCTGCTTTTAGGTCTCCCCAAARCCTTCTATTCTCCAGGGTAAAAAAGCCTTGTTCCCTCAGCCTTTTCTTGCAGGGAAAGTGCTCCAGCCCCATGACCATCTTGGTGGTCTTCCATGAACTTGCTTCAGTTTGTCAATGTCTTTCCTATATTGGGTGTCCAAAACTGAGTGCAGTACTTGAAATGCAGTCTAATGAGTGCGYGGTAGAAGAGGATAATGTATTTGATCAATCTGCTGGCTAGACTGCTGTTCATACAGTCCAGGATGCTGTTGACCTTGTTTGCTGCCAGGCATACTTGCTGGCTGATGTTTAGCTTAATGTCTAGCAGATCCTCTTTATCCTTCCTTGCAGAGCTGGTCTGCAGCCTGCATTCCCAGGGGCAGGACTTTACATCTGTCCTTGTTGAATTTCATAAGGTTCCTGTTGCCCCATTCTTCTAGCCTGTCTAGGTTGCTGTAAATGGCAGCCCTGCCAGTGATGGTATCAGCTGTTTCCCCTCAGTGTGTTGTGTTCTCCAAACTTGAGTGTGGACTCTGCCACCTCCAGGTCACAGATAAAGATGTTAAACAGGAGAGATCACAAATAGACCTCTGTGATGTTCCAGTTGTTACTAGCCTCCAGCTAAAGTATGACCTGTTCACCACTATTCTCTGAGCCTGATCATCCAACCAGTTTTTTATGCACTGAGTTGTCCTTCAGTCCAGACCATCACTTCTTATTTTTGATACAAAAATATTGTGTGAGACACTGGCAAAAGCATTGCTTAAGTCAAGGTAAATGCTATCCACTGCTCTCTCCTCATCCACAAATGCATAAAAGGCCATCGGGTGGTCCAGATATGATTTAACCTTGGTAAATCCATGCTGACTGTTTCTCAGTCACTGCCTCCTCTTCCATGTGCCTGCTAATGTGCTCCAAGAGGGCTCACTTTGTGATTTCTGGAGGGACTGAAGTGAGGCACACTGGCTTGTAGTTTACCATGTCATCTTTTGGGCCTTTTTTTGAAGATGGATACACCATTTGTCTTTCTTCAGTCATAGTGGACTTCCCTCAATTTCTGTAACTTTTCAGTGATGATATTGTCTTTGCAAGGACACTGGCCAGCTCTCTCAGGACCCTTGAATGCAAGACAACCCATGTGTTCTCACAAATTCGTATCGCTTGATTTCTCACAAGTAGTCCCCGACTCAATCCTCGGGACAGAGGCTTGGAAAACTTCATTGGAGAAGACAGAGACAAAGAAAATATAGAATGTCTTAGCATTACTTGTGTGTACTGTCGCTAAATCATAATCCTCATTCAGCAACAGTCCCACATATTCCTTGTTCAGCCTTTTACTACTAATGTAGAGGTAGAAGCTATTCTTGTTGCCCTTGACATCCCTTGCAAGTCTCAACTCCAGTAATTTTTGCCTTTTCTAACACTGTCCTTAAATGTTCCTGAATTCCTGCTTTATAGCCTGTCCCTGTTTTTATCTCCTGTGTAACATTTCTTTGCCTCAGAGCTYTGGCATGAGTCCCCTGTTTAGTCAAGCCAGTCTCCTGGTATGTTGACTTGTTTTCCTGAGTGTTGAGATGGACTGTCCTTGTGCTTGGAGGGCGCTGTCTTTACAAACCTGCCAGCCTTCCTGAGCTCCTTTGCCCTTCAGAGCTGTCTGCCATGGGATCCCACCTGCCAGTTCCCCAAATAAGGTGAAGTCTGGTCTCCTGAAGACTAGGATCTGTACCTCTGTAACTCACCTTCCTCACTCCCATCAGGATCTTGAACTCCTCTATTTCATGGTCACAACAGCCAAAGCTGCCACTGATTATCACATATCCAGCCAGTTATTCTCTSCTTATGAACAGCAGATCTAGCTGTGTGTCACTCTTGGTTGGCCCATCCAGTACCTGTATCGAGAATTTATCTCTGACACTCTCCAGAAATCTCATAGAGTGCTTGCCTTCTGACATGTTACCCTTCCAACAGATGTCAGGGAGATTAAGGTCATCCAGAAGATTCAGGATCTGTGACACMGAGACTTCCTCAAATTGTTTAAAGACTGACATTTACTGGCAAGTAGCCAGCGTGGAAATGAACACGTTCTCTGTCTTCCCAAGTAGTGAGAAGTCTGAGATGGTATCTGTTGGTATCAAATGTAAATGGAGGCTTTCTTCCTGTAGTAATTAATCAGGAAAGCTAAATAACTGTAATTATTACTTTCAAACATTGATTTTTTTTTCTAGATGTGGTACAGGACACTTTTTTGCCTATCTTCTGCTTTGGAGTATCAAAATGTCTTGAGTATGTCTTGAGTATCACAGAATGGTTGAGGTTGGAAGGGACCAGGAGCCAGTTGCCCAGGACCGTGTCCAGATGGCTTTTCAATATCTCCAAGGAGGGAGACTCYACAACTTCCCTGGGCAACCTGTGCTTGTGCTCGGTCACCCTCACAGTGGAAAAAGTGTTTCCTGATGGTCAGAGAGAACCTCCTATGTTTCAGTTTGTGGCCGTTGCCTCTGGTCCTGTCACTGGGCACCACTGAAAGAGCCTGGCTCCATCTTGTTTACACTATTCCTTCAGGTATTTACACTCRTTGATGAGATTCCCCCTGAGCCTTCTCTTTGCTAGGCTAAAGAGTCCCAGCCCTCGCAGCCTTCCCTTATATGAGAGACGCTCCAGTCCCTTAGTCATCTTCGTGGCTCTTTGTTGGACTCTCTCCAGTATGTCCATGTCTCTCCTGTACTCAGGAGCCCAGAACAGGACACAGTTCCAGGTGTGGCCTCACGAGTGCTGAGGCGAAGGAATACTTTGCCTAATGCAGCCCAGGATACTAGTAGCCTTCTTTGTGGCAAGGGCACATTGCTGGCTCCCAGTCAGCTTGGTGTCAGCCAGGACCCCCAGGGCCTTTTCGGCAAARCTRCTTTCCAGCAGGGTGGTCCCCAGCATAAACTGGTGCTCTGGGGTTCTTCCTCCCCAGGTGGAGGACTTTGCACTTCTCCTTGTTGAACTTCATGAGGTTCCAGTCAGCGCATTTCTCCAGCCTGTCCAGGTCCCTCTGGATGGCAGCACAACCTTCTGGTGTATCAGCAGCTTCTCCYAGTTTTGTGTTACCTGCAAGCTTGCTGAGGGTGCAGTCTGCCCCATCATCCAGATCATTAATGGAGATGTTGAATAGGATCGGACCCAGTATTGACCCCTGGGGTACACTGCTAAGTTACTGGCCTCCAACTAGACTTCATGCYGCTGATCACCACCCTTTTGGCTGGCCATTCAGCCAGTTTTCAGTCCACCTCATTGCTTATCCAGCCCATACATCGACAGCTCCTCTGTGAGGCTTTTATGGGAGACAGTGCCGAAATCCTTACTGAAGGCCTTGATAATATCCACTGCTCTCCCCTCATCTACCAAGCCAGTCATTTCATTATATACAGTGACATACCTATGATAAATGGTGTTTATATGTCAGTATACAGAAATATAAGTGTAAAAATATCCTGAGTCAAACAGCAGCTGAGTTCTTGTACCAATCTGGACTTGCACCGTGGCCCTCGAGTGTTTTATTCTTCTCTAATTTTAACAATTTCTCATTTCATTTTTATCCAAATGAAATTTGAAACATCTTGCTACAACAGTTTTTTATTTCCCCTCCTTTATAAAAATGTTTCTTAAAACTTGAAACTTTATCAGCTGTCCTTTAATTTTAGTCTGTATAACAACAATTGTTCTTTTCTAAAAGGTACTTAAAACAGCATGTTGTTTTGGTGGCTTGCCTCTAAAAAAAACCAAAACACATTATCCAAAGACAATGTTATATATCTCTACTACGTAAGTGTTACTAGCAGCCATGTGCTCTGTTCTCTAAAGCTGCTGGAAGAGTATCCTATTACTCTCTAAATCAGAGTTTTAATTTTCAAAGACATTGTTTGTGTTTGAATGTTTCAGAAATACCACACTTGCAACTTGTTCTCCAGAGGCCTCAGCAGGAAGCTATGATGGTCGCAGAAAATGCGAAGCAGGTAATGATTAAGCAGCTGAAATAAGGTAAAACTAAAATAGGTCAAGGACTGGCCTTAAAACAGCTAAGCTGTTATGGCTTTTTTTAACAATCCTCTTTGGAAGGTTATTATTAGCTGGATTAATGATGAAAGACAGAAATAGCTTCCAAATACTGCTTGTACTGTATTCTTATCAGACTGTATTTCCCTTTGCTGGCTGTGTGGAATCTTTGTGTCCTTCATCCACCCAATCCATATCTGTGCTATTTTCTGCCTCTTGTGAGTTAGTCCTTCAGCAAAATCGTAGGCTAAACTGAGGCAAGTCTCAGGAAATACAATTCCAAAGGCTCAGCTGTCATTATAGGATGCATTTTAAACCAACCCTATTTATTCCCACAGCCCTGACGGGGATCTGGCAGACTGACTAGAGGAAGCTGAGTTCTCTTTGTTAAGTGAGAGACAAGTAGACTCTATCCTTATACTCCTCTTCCACTGTGAACAGCTGCAGATACAATTGCAGTTGGTCTATTGGTGAGAAGAGTGCAGGATTAGATACCTGCTGCTTTGCTTTATACTCAGTCAGCAAGGTGATGGAGATGACTGCCTCTGTATATCTGTACTAAGAATTTGTTGTAGAATTGTTTGTTAGTTTAGAGCAAGGGGGGCTCTTTCCAGACTGCTCCACTCTGTTCCAACCTGCCAGCAGGGGGAAGATGATGCTGTGTTTTATCTAATACATTCCTCTCTAACAGAGAGAGTTTATAGTATATATATATTACTGTGAAGTATTAGGGCAAAAGTTGACATTTGGGACTCATGTTGGAACTAGAGAAAGCATTCTGAGTCAGCTCATCCTGCTTGACTTCTAACCCTTACATTCCAACTGCCTGTAGTCGAGGTGTAAGCTAGCGGATCAAGGGGTACATACACACACGCGCGTGCGCACACGGTCTTTTCAAGGGCAGATATAAGCCTTTGAGCTATTTTCTAGGGCCCCTTTATAGACAGTGGAGGTAACAGGTTCTTTAGCATATGATTCACCTGGACCAAGGTGGATGTTGAAAAYGGGTCAATGAATCCAACCCTGGAATTGTCCATTTCAATGTCTTAATTATAAAAAGAGTCTAGCTAAATAGCTTGCATGTAAGTATTTACACTTGGACAGCTATATCCTGCCATTTGTGCATCTGACCCATGGCCTTAGGCCAAGATATATGTGAATCCAAACCCAGTTCAGGGGTTTGGGTCATGTGCACAAGTTATTTGGATGCATACCGTACATTCCATTTCAGTGCTTGGAGCTTGCAAAGGCAAAGTGCTCTAGAACTTGGGGCTGGAAATAATTTCCTTATGATTTTGTGACCTGTTAGTGACCTGTACTTACATTCTAGGTAGTTACAGCAAATGTTGTTTCTGAACACTTCATTTTCTTTTCAGTCTTTCCATTGTTGGGTTGGGTTGGGGTTTTTTTACTTGCTTTTTTTGGGGTGGGAGGGAGTAGCTTTTTCTAGAGACGCTTTACTTAGTTCTGACTCGTAGTGTCTCTGTACTCAAACCTTTTCCCACAGAAGTAGTGCTAATGGTGCCAATTGTTTGTTGTGGTGAAAGACAATGTGTGTTGGGAACTAGCTAGAAATATTGCCATTCATTTTAGGTGCATGTTAACTTACAAGTGGACTTCTCAGAATGAAGAAATTAATAGGTGAAGTCTTAGTTCTTGTAGGGATGTCAACAGCAAACTAAGCAATTTCCTGGGCTTTATTCAGCATCTTTGTGTGGGCAAAAAGAGTTTGTGTCTGTGAAATAGCAAGATCTCCTCTCTCTTTCCAGTGTGTTCCATSTTCTTCAACAGTCAGGTTCTGTCCTGTCTGACAGAGAAGCCGGAGATATATAACAGTTAGTAGATTGTTGTGGGGTGGTTTGTTTGTCTGTGTGGTGGAGCCTAGTGTAACTTTTTTGGGAAGATTGCAGGTTCTTTATCTGCTGGAGTAGCGAGGCATACAGTCACAAACACATGACTTCTCAGCTTCTCTGTTTGGGTGGTTCAGTGAAAGGTTATGAATCTATAGTTAGTCCCTTTGAAGCAGTGAAGTTGGAAGAGGAAGCATCTCAAGGTGGGAAGGAAATTATTAGAATTGTTGCATTTATTGATATCCTAATCTGCTGAGATATGTCGTAGGCTCTTGCTTAACATCAAAACCAATCTACCTTTTTTTTTTTAATATTTTTTCATTAGGCATCAGAGTTGCGTCTAAAGTTGGAACTGATAGTTTTTACTTAAAGCTTGGCAGAGCAGCAGGCAGCTAAGATAGCTGTCTTCTAATGGAAAGATCATGGCTCAAAACTAAGTATTTTTTCTTCAACCAATAGAATAAGAATGTTGGACCTGAGGTGAAATTGCAAGACTTGCAGATTCTGGAAGCTCCAGCCTCTTACGTAGACTGCTCTTCTGCTTCTACAGGTGAGGACACAGAATAAGGCATGTGACAAAAAAATTGTGGAAAATTGAGAAGTTCCAGGGACAAATCTAAGGTGATTTAGAAAGAGGAGCTTTGAGGTCAGAATCTAAAGATGTACAGGAGATAGAAAAGATGCACACGAGGTAGAAGAGAACATTCTAATGTGGGATGGATAAGATATATCAGAAGAGAAGAAAGAAGTGGCTCCTAAGATGAGAAAGGGAGAAGGGTTTGAAGGAGAGTGTGTTTGTAGATGAAAAGGCTGATGTGTAAGACACAGAAGAGAATTAATATAGGATGAAGAATGGGTTCCTCTCTGCAAGCTAGTAAGATTCTTTTTGCGTCTGGAATTACTGCCACCACCCCCGCCCCCAAATTWTTGAAAAAAAAAAAMCCACCCACAAACAAAAAAAMCACCAACTCAAAACAAAACAACCTGTTACCTAGTTCAGTTGTCTCTTTGCCTTTTCATTCTTCTGTAGAGGTTAGATATAGTGTAGACTTAGGTGATGCCAGCATGCAGCAAATGCAGGAGGTTTTGCATCTGCAGAGCTATGGGGGATGTCTGGGTGCAATGCATAGGCTCAAACTCTGTTGGTTTGTTGTTTTTTTTTTTTTCTTTCTCACCTTGGAAACTAGAGAAGCTCYAGTCCCATACATTGTCTCTCCACTTACCTACTGACTTTACATGCAACTCGATATGCTGATGGTGACAAGTGTACCTTTTATCACTAGGTGTGTCAGGAGAGCTGGTGAATTCTGAAGTGCAGAAGCCTTTTGATGACACTTTGGTACTCCCTGAGGTACAAATTTAGTTGGAACTTTTTTCCCTCTCAGTATTGTATGCATCTGTGGATATGAAAACTTTAATTTCGTTTAAAAGCCCCAAAGAGTTGTTTTTTTAACATCCCATAACTTAAAGTGGTTGTTGCAACACTGTAACAGGCTTTAAGAGAGAGCTCTTCTTTAATGATTCCCCATAAATTGCTTCTGCCCTCCAAACTGATGAACGGACAGCCTTTACAACACAAGATGTTGACTTTCTGCTTTCTGGGAAGGATTTGTGGTTGCTTTTCTTTTGTAATCTGTTTTTGGGGGTGGGAGGAAACCTTAAGATAGTTATTTGGAAAAAGCCAAGCACTTTGATCCAGATGCTTTGTCTGGTGCTCTCACTTTGGAGATGGACACAGACTAGAATATGGGCTTCTACACTGTTTCTTTGCCATGTTAAATAGACAGATAGAGTAGGGGACAAAACCTCCTCAYGCAGAGACTATGGATAGGATGGCAGGAAAATGTGGCTGGATAAGTACACTGAAGGGCTTGTGAGAATCACAGGAGAATTGAAACACTTCAGAATCATGCTATCTTGTAATCAAGAGAGAATGGGAAATAAAGGAATAGGAAGTTACATTTATGGTCTAATCCTAAAGCCAGAATCTTTCACGCTGCAACTTCAGAAACTGAAATGAACAGAAATGACCTGAAGAGTCCTCCTGTTATTAGTGAGGCTACTATTTATTGCAGTAGCCAGCTCAAGAAAGGGTATCCTTAAACTACAAGATGTGGAAAGCAGGTACTTCCAAAAGTGACCCTTTCACAGGATTCAAAGGAAAATTGAAACCTATTATTTTCTTCTAGGCAAGAACAGATGGCTTTCCCAATGGAAGTGAGCAGTTTACTGAGGAAAGTTGTCCACCTGGAATTCTAGAATATCTTGCTGCAGAGAAACAGAAAGAGCTGTCAGTTTTGCTGCTGGAACTGAAAGAAGCCCAAGAAGAAATAACTTTTCTAAAAAGGCAGCTCAGGGGCCCAAACAGCCAAATTTCTACAGGTAACCAAACAGGAGAAGCAACTAACCAGCTGGAAGATAATTCCCAGATACGGTTTCTTGAGAGGGAAGAGCAAAAAGCTTCAGATACACAAAATGAGTTGGGCAGTAGCTCGTTACCRAGAGAAATAGAAGTGCAGCAAATTGGTGTGCTTCAGGAAAACATAATCAGTCTTCAGGAAGTGCACCAGGGAAGCACTATCCCCTGCAGAGGGGAGATGGAGGCAATGCAAGAAGTCTCTACAGCAGATCCAGAGCCTGGCACCTCTCAATCTCAAGAACTGATAAAATTACAAAACCAAATTACAGAACTGCAAATAATTCTGCAGAAGTCAGAAGAATCCTATAAGAAAGATCTAGGAGAAAAAGGTGCAGAAATAAATAGGCTAAACCAGTTGGCTGAGGAATACAGAAAAAAAATAGAGGATTCTGACAGTGCATTTTGTGTTTTGACTGAAGAACGAGATCAGCTCCTATGTCAGATGAAGGAACTTTCTACCATAACAGAACTGAAGGAGCAAGTGAAGCAACTTGAGGAAAACCTAGCTCTTTCAGAAAAGCAGAGACTGTCAGACAGTCAAAGCAGTCTTCTGAGAGAACAAATCCAGAGCCTTAAAAATGAATTTAAATCCAAGGAGATAAAAATTGAAGCTTTGCAGAAAGACTTGGATGAAGCGCAACTTCAGCTTTCTGACCAGGACATGCAACTAAAAGATCTGAGAAGCCAGATCGAGAAGAAGGAATGTGAAGTACTTGATCTAGAACAACTTTTGAGGAAGAATACAGCTGAGATGGAAGAGCTTTCCCAAAACTTAGCCTCAAAGGGATGCGAAGCAGCAAGCCTAGAACAGCTTGTTGCTGAACACACCAGGTCTATAGAGAGCCTACAACAAATCTTGCTGGAGAAAGACCAACAGATGACAGAGATCAGTGTCAGCATGTCTGAGAAAATGGTCCTGCTGAATGAAGAGAAATTTTCTCTAGGAAATGAGCTAAAGAGTCTTAAAGAACAAACAAGTCTATTATTAAAAGCCCAGGAAGAAAAAGACCAAAACATAGAAGCAAAAGATACATCTCTGAAATGTGGGGCATCTGAACAGCAGTATGAGACAGAGGCAGCGTGTAAAGAAAGTGAGATATTAGTAAATAAACTTGAACTTCTGAAAAAAGAAAATGAGCAAGTAAAGCGGAAGCTGCAAGCAGCACTTGTTAACAGGAAGGAGCTTCTGAAGAAGGTTAGCAAATTGGAGAATGAATTAGTACAACTGAGAAGAGAACATGAATCAGAAACCTTAGTGGCTCAAGAAGCTGAAGGGGAAGAAAATATTACAAGTGTGATAAGCAGAGAAGTGAATCTTGAAAGCCAGCCCAGTGAGGAGTATCTAATTCAACTGCTTTCTGAAAAGGAATCTGAGTTGCAGAGTATCCGGAAAGACCTGCTGGATAAAGAAACTACTGAAGCACAGTTGCAGGCAGTGATTGAGGAAATGAGGCGAAGCTTGCAAGGTAAGACAAACGTTTCAATTAAAGATGAAATCATGGAGAGTCAGACAATTGCTGACAAAGTAACTGAAACCAACAAAAGCCCAAAAGATTATGAAGAAAATGAAAAAAATAGTTCAGCAGGTACAAATCTTGAAGAAAACCAAAAGTCTGCTCTGAAAGAGAGGATTTCAACTCTTGAACAAGAAAAAGAACAACTTCAAAAAAAACTTCAGGAAGCCCTGGTATCTCGCAAAGACACTATAAAAAAGGCTCAAGAAAAAGACAGGCATCACAGAGAACAGCTGAAACAGCAGAAAGATGATTACAACATCCTACAAGAACAATTTGATAAGCAAAGCAAAGAGAAGGAGAGCATCCAAGCTCAGCTCAGACAACTCCAAGAACAGAAAGGATCAACAGAGTGTGTTCTTGGGAATCAAGGTGGGTTAGATTCTTCATGCATGGAAGCAGAAAATACAACAAACAACAAGCTTGTACAAGTTGCAGATGTTTCTGGGGAAGAGTTTAAGGAAAAACTTGATAAATTGCRGATGGAGAAAGAGGAATTGGAATATAATGTTAGCCATATGCAAAGTGAACTTGCTTGCAAATCAGAATTAGTCTTTCATTTGCAAGAGCACATAGCACAGTTGTTTCTGGAGATAGAAGGGCTAAAGAGAACCTCTGACCAAGCTGAAGCTAAGGCAGCAAGTCTTCAGACAGAATTGGAGGAGAGTCGAGCAAAAATTTCTAGAGAAGGCAGTCTGGAAGACCTGAAATCACTTATGCACCAAAAGGATGAAGAAATGGAATTTCTTAACTTGCAGTTAAGGGAGAAAAGTGAAGCGCTCAATAATGTGCAGGCACAGTTGCTGGAAAAGGAGGATTCAGTCAAGAGACTATGTAGTCAGTTGGAAACTCAAGCTCAGGTACATCAGGAACAAAGCAAGCGACTGCAGACAGAGTTGCTTGAAATTCAGGAGAAGCAAGATGACAGTGCAGAAGCAGCTAAACAGAAGAATCAAATGCAGAGAAAGTTGCAAGCTGCACTTATCTCTAGAAAAGAGGCACTAAAGGAGAGCAAATCTCTAAAAGAGGACCTGGCTAATGCTAAAACTACTATTGAAAATCTTTGTGTCAAGTTGACAAATATGGAAAGCCAAATATGCGGCCATGTTAAAGAAACAGATACTTTAACAGAAAAGTTAGCAGGCCTCACTGAAGAGCGAGAAAAACTTATTGCAGAAGTTGATAAAGTATTTACAGAAAATCAGAATCTTGGTGAATGCTGTAAAAACCTGACATTTACTCTAGATAGAGTTGTTCTAGACAAAGAGAAGCTGGAGAAGGAGATGGAATCCCTGAAATGCTTTCAAGCTGCTGAGAGTTCTGAGTGGCATGAGAAATACAGGGAGCTTCAGAAAGAATACGAAACTCTCCTGCAGTCATATGAGAATGTGAGTAATGAGGCTGAGAGGATTCAGCGTGTTTTGGAAACTGTTAGGCAGGAAAAGCAGGACATTTTCATTAAGCTGAAAAGCGTTGAAGCAAAAAAAGAGGAAACAGAGAAGCAGCTACAGGAAGCTGGACAGGAAATTGATGGAATGAAGGAGAAAATGAGGAAATTTGCAAAATCAAAGCAACAAAAGATCCTGGAACTAGAGGAGGAGAATGAGAAGCTTAGAGCAGAGATGCATTTTACAGAAGGAGGGCTACACAGGACTGGAGATGTCTTTACAAATACTAGCCTGAAAGAAGATCTGGAGAGCTCTAGGGGGGATTACCACTCTCTTTCTACTCAGCTTGAGACAGTAATGGCTGAAAAGGAGTCTCTTAATCAAGAGATCAYAGACTTAAAGTGTCATTTGCAGTTAACAGAATCTAAGCTGAAGGAAAGCAGAGAGCTGGTAGACAAGTATGCTGCTCAGAAGACAACAGCGGAAGAAACAAATCAGGCAGTTGCCACACCACCACCAATGGAGAGGACTGAAGATCAAGTGGACGTAAGTTTTAGACCAGAGTCTCCTACTGCAGAGCTGGAGCAAAAAGCATTTGAAGGTAATAGCCCTTGTGAAGATCTTGGTGCCTACATACAGCAGGTAGCTGACCTCACAGAGCGAATCACAGAACTAGAAGATAATAGGAGGGCTTCAGAGCAACAGCTGGGYGACATCCGCATATGTGTTGAGACTTTAGCGGGTGAGAAAAGGGCTTTAGAGACCCAGATGGAAGAGAAAGCCCATGAATTGAATGCTCTTCAGGACACAGTAGCAAAGATGGAACAAATGGTCCAAAAAACCAAAGATGACCTTGTCAGGATGACAGAACTGAAGGACACACTAGAGGCTGAGAAGGATGATTTGGAAGAAAGGCTCATGAATCAGCTGGCAGAACTTAATGGGAGTATTGGAAACTATCAGCAAGATGCAACAGACTTCCAGATCAAAAATGAGCAACTGAAACGTGAGCTTCAGAGTTTGCAGAGGATGATGCATGAACTGGAGGAGGAGAAATGTCAGATGGCAAAGGAGAAAAGTAAAGCAAGTTCGGAAAAGCAAAAGGAATTTGTAGAAAAGCTAAAATGCAGTTGGAGGGGAGACAGCAGCACACAGGTAAAGGAGCTTCAGGAATTGCTGAAACAGAAACAGCAGGAGATTAAGCAGCTGCAGAAGGACTGTATTAAAAGCCAGGAAAAGAACAGTAGTTTAGAAAGAACTGTTAAAGCTCTGGAATTTGTGCAGAGTGAGTCTCAGAAAGAGGTAGAAGCAGCCAAAGAGACTTTAGCTAAAGCAGTTGAAGACACCAAGAAAGCCCAAGCAGAGCTTGCTCTCTGCAGAGTGGTATTGGATGACACCCARAGTGAGGCAGCAAGGGTTCTAGCAGAGAGTGTCAAAGTGAAAGAAGAGTTGCAGGCAAACAAAGAAAATACTARAATTCAAATGAAGAAAAAAGATCAGGACTTCGAGAGAAGACTGGAACAGGAAAAAGACAAGCACTCAAAGGAAATTAAAAACATGGAAGAAAAGCTGGCAACTTTGCAGAGGGAGAAGGACTATATGGAAACGACTGTTAGTGATCTTCAAGGCTCCTTGAAGACAAAGGATCAAGAAGCCAAGCAATTGGAAGGCAGCCTAAACAAAACACTAGCCCAGCTTGCAGCCTTCACCAGGAGCATGTCTTCCCTTCAGGATGACAGGGATAGAGTGATAGATGAATCAAAAACATGGGAGAAGAAATTCACTGAAACTATTCAAAAGAAGGAGGAAGAAATACGTTCAAAAGAGGAAACGTGTGTTGTGCTAAAGGACCAGATGAAGCAGATGACCATACATGTGGAAGAACTTCAGACTCATATATCCAGGTAAAGAAGGTGATGACGACTCAGCTCGTATTCTTGTATTTCGTTTTGACAAGGTAGCAGCCAGAGGTGAGGTAGGATTCCCCTCTCGTTCTGCAGTATACCAGAAAGAAAGAATTTGAATATGTAAATATGCTAAATGTGATATGTGGTTGGCAAAACTAATGAATGCCTAAGGTGGAGTGCAGAATTAGCCTTCCTAATAAAGCCATAAACATAGGYTCATCTTCCGGATCACTTATGTTTGGATAAAAAAGAGGTTTGGAGTTATGTTGTAGGGAGTTACTATGTATTTGTTGTCTGCACAAGGATGCAGGGAGATTAACACTGTAAAATACTCCTCGTCATTAGGGTACCTGTGTTAAATCTATTCTCTGTCACAAGCAGTAGCCATCTGAGTACTATTTAGAGTCTTTATTAATCTGAAATTTGAAATAGATTCTTTTGCATAGAGTTGATGCATTCAGAGATTAAACTTGGCAGGCCAAGAAAGCATTGGGATACATAATTCCAGTTTAATCCCAAAATAGATTTTGAGGGAAAAATGGAGCTATGGAAATGTACCAAAATGTACATCTGGGAATTTCCAAAATTCAAAATCAAACTGTTCTTACATGAGTGAAATTGTTCTATAAAGTTGTGATCAAAATGCTGTATCTTTGCATGCTGGAACATGAAATGAACATCAAGCATATGAGAACAGCGATTTTATTGAATTTTTTTTTTTTTTGTTAGCTACAATGGATGAGAGAAAAGTATTTTAATGAAAAGGAGGTGATAACATTGAATGTTTAACCTCCTCCATTTTTTCAATATTGACATAAAGATTTATCTCACTGGACAACTTTTAAAAAATACTCCCCCAGCACCACCCCCTTCAGACAGTAGTGCAGTCAGAAATTTMAAAGATGCTTTGAATTTTAAATTGAGGGAAAACTAATCTGGGTATTTCCAGCCTGCTTCCTTAAAGTAAAATTAATTTTGTGGCTTTTCTAAATTAGTATAATCAATGAAAACTACTACTGTGGTTTTGGATACTGAGATACTTCATTGATTTGTGACTGACTTTCTCTTCTCTGTTTTCAGGCTGGAATGCAACAAGGAAGAGTGGGAGTCTGAATCCACGAAGGAGATTCAGCATCATCAAAAGACATGTGAAATATTGCTGGAGGAAAAAAAGGAGCTTTTGACTCAGCTTGAAGGGTCTCAGAAACTGTACAGCAAGTCTCAGAATGAACAGCAGAAACTGGAGTCAGAAATCAGCAGCCTGAGACACCAGCTTGCTGACTTACAGAATTCCTTCACCAAATGTGAACTGGTCAGAGCAGAGCTAGGGAATATGGTCAAGCAACAAGAAACCAGTATCCAGCATTTTAAATTCAGCTGTGAACAGCTTGAGGCTGATCTGCAGGCTTCCAAGGACCTAACGCATAAGCTGCATGAAGAAACTAGTGCCAAGGATCAAAAGATCATTAGTTTACTGTCTGCCAAGGAAGAAGCAGTTATGGCTGCTCTATCTGAATTACAGCAGCAACATTCTGAAGAGATGAAAGAGTTGGAGCATAGGCTAAGTAAGGAGGAAGAAGATAAAAAAGCTTTGGAAAATGAGAAGAACAAATTTCTTGACAAACTTGATCGTCTCACTGAAAAGATGAGGATAGGCAGAGAAGAAAGTAAGCAGCAGAAGGCACAACTGGACTCCTTCACCAAGTCCATGACATCTTTGCAAGATGACAGAGACCGCATACTGAGAGACTACAAGCAACTTGAAGAACGTCATCTTGTTATAATCTTGGAAAAAGACCAGCTAATTCAAGAGGCTGCTGCTGAAAACAATAAGCTTAAGGAAGAAATCAGAAGTTTTCATAGCCGGATGGATGACCTCAACTCTGAGAATGCTAAGCTGAATGCAGAGTTGGTGCGGTATAGAGAAGACCTGAACCAAGTGATTTCAATAAAGGACTCCCAACAGAAACAGCTTCTCAAAATACAACTTCAGCAGATCCAAACTCTGGAAAAGGAGAAGGCAATCATAGAAACACAGCTGAAAGAGTCCAGGAATACTCAGGATGATCTCAGGAAATGCATGGAAGCCTTGAGAGAAGATAAAGTCAGTATGTCTCAAGAGATTGAAACCCTTATGTCCTCTCTGTCTCGGGTGCAGAGTGAGATGACAGCATTACTTGAGGGGGGTCCTGTCACAGAGCGTCAAGCACAGCTGAAGGCCCGAGAGGAAGAAGCACAAGAACTGCGTCATAAACTTTCCCTCTCACAGAAAAGGATAACAGAACTTGAGGGAGAACTAGTATGTGTTCAAAGGGATGCAGCCAAGAGAGTGGGAGAGGCTGAGGACAGGCTTCGAAAGGAATTGAAGCACCTACATCATGATGCAGGGATAATGAGGAATGAAACAGAAACAGCAGAAGAGAGAGTAGCAGAGTTGGCACGGGACTTGATGGAAATGGAACAGAAATTTCTTGAAGTCACAGATGAAAACAAAGACCTCAGAGCTCAAATTCAGTCTTTTGGGAAGTCCATGAGCTCTCTTCAGGATAGCCGGGACCAGGCCAATGAAGAGCTTCATGTTTTGAAACAGAAATACTCTGCAGACTTAGAGGAACAAAAGAGTCTAGTGCAGAATCTTCAGAAACAGATGATTCAGCTACAAAAGGAGCAACATTCCACTGCCAGGGACAGAGATACAGTGAGGTCTGAGCTGACAGAACTGCAGAAAGCCACTGATGAAAGAGGTCTCTTGGCCCAGATTGAGAAACTTAATCAGAAACTCAGAGCTAAAGATGATGAGCTTATCYATTTGTCTTCAGAACTGGAAGGCTCTTCCAACCAAGTCAAATCTTTCTCCAAGGCTATGGCAAGCCTGCAGAATGAGCGAGACCGTCTGCTGAACGAATTGGGYAAAACACATAAGACTGAAGAAGTGAAGCAACAAGCAGAAGGGAGCACTTCCACCACTCCTTCAGAAGTGCAGAGTCTTAAGAAGGCACTGTCCTCCTTGCAGAATGACAGAGATAGAGTAGTAAGTCATTGCKCTCTCTTCCTGCTCTTACTTAAAGCCCCATAGGAGATTTGGATCTTCAGATCTTAAGATTCAGCACACTTAGATCTGGTATTTGCAATGTGAAACACAGATCATTGTCTTCACAGAATCACAGAATAGTTGAGGTTGGAAGGGACTTCTGGAGATCWTCTAATCCGACCCCGCTGGTCAAACAAGGTCAGCTGGAATAGGTTGCCCAAGACAGTGTCCAGTCAGATTTTGAATATCTCCATTGGTGGATGTTCCACAACTTCTCTGGGTAACYTGTTTTTTCATGTATCTGAAATGGTTTCCAGAATTAGTTGCTCCATCACCTTCCCAGGGATGGAGATGAGGCTGACCAGCCTGCAGTTCCCCAGTTCCTCCTGCTTGCCCTTCTTGTAGGTAGGGATGACATTTGCTTTCTTCCAGTCTTCAGGAACCTCTCCCAGTCACCATGACCTTTCAAGGTAAATTGAGTTGCCTTCCAATGACCTTAGCACTTGTGGGCAYGCTCCATCAGATCCCGTGGATTTAGTATGTACCATCTATGTTACCTTCTCTGACATATGGAAGCTGTGATTTCATTGTTAACTTTGCTGGGTGGTTTCTTTTGTTAGCTTGATTTAAAATACGGAATCATGGAAGTAAGGTACAGGTTCCCTGTTAACCTCCTTAATCCACATCTGTGGAAGCTCGTGCATTTGGTTTGTCTTAGATTTCTAGAAGAGCCTACAGCAAAGACTTGGGTCTGTTTCTCCTCTTGGCAGCTAATTGTTAAGACAGGTACAAGACATTGAGCTTCATTTTGATATTCTTGCTTGCATACTTAATGTGTCTGCGTTTGTATAGTCTCTGGCACAATGTGGCTCAGCAAGTTTCAGAGTTCTAGTTGCTGGTCAGATGACAGACTTTTACAACCATTTTCCACTGTTACTTTGTCTTAGTTTTCCCTTCTGTTAAATCACAACAGATTTTGTGATACTGTCTTAAACACATCCTCCTTGTTGTCCATTTTATATCTTGGTTATTTGTAGATTTATGTCTCCACTGCTGTTTTGTTGAATTTGCATATCTGTGTAGCGCTGCTAATACTAAGATAGATCCTCAGTAGAAGATCTCCTGACTCATTAAGTACTTCCCTGTCTCCAGAGTCAGTCGCATCTTCTTGTCTTTGAAAACTGATTGCAGTGATGGATGTGTAATGACAATTTATTTCTAATTCCAGTCTGAGTAGACTGCCAAAAGGATTTTAGTTCCTCAGTTCCCTGGTTTAGAGTAAATATCAACTTCAGGAGTGATTCTTAACCTTAACTCCTTCTGTCTCACTTTGTCTTTCTCTGAATAAGGGAATTAATATTGTAGTCCAGGGTCTTTTTGTCAACGTATGTCAAATCTTCATGGAAGGTCTTAAAACTCACTACTGTCATTAACAATAGAATTCTCTGAGGTTTTTTTCTGAGCAGTTTTTAGTAGACTGCTCTAATCACTGATTTGATTTCTAGTTTCTCTGTCATCTGAATGTGACTTTTTTCTTCAGATGCCACAGTGAGAAATGCTCTTAAACACTTAAGTAATAAACCTAGCTGCTTGCTCAGTTGTCACATACCCTGATATTTCCCTTTAATTAAAGGTAAGAGAGCTGAAGAATCTGCAGCAGCAATACATACTAGTCGGGGTAGAATCAGCTGAAAATTCTCGCTTAAAAGCACAACTGCAGGAATATCAGCAAGACGAAGATAAACAGCATCGTCTCCAAGAACAGCTGAAGCAAGAAAGTATTTTCTACCAGCAGGAGCTCCAGCAGCTTAGGTGAGAATTGTCTGTCTTCTCACTGCGTCAGAGATGCAAATGTGCCGTTTCYTTCATTCAAAGAGCAATTGTGGGCAGAAGACGAAGGCATTGAGAACCTCAGCATTACCTGTGTCAGCTGTCACTAAATTTGCCCTGTTCAGGAGTGGGCACACGTTTCCCTTGTTCAGCTTTTGCCTCAGACTTAGGGTGAAGGATTACAGCCCAACATATTGGAAGGAAATGSCTGTGTGAAATAGATCAATGACCTTTTAATTTTTATTTCCTTCATCCAGTGGTGGCCAATATCATCTTGAGAGGAAACTTAAGCTGTTTCTTGTGTTGGAGCTTATGTATGCAATTACAGAACTCTCCATTCCAAGCTGATGACCCTTTATTATCCCACTGATATAATTGTTTAGAAAATACTCATTTGTATGACTGTCTGATCCTTTGTTTCACTTGCTTTATGTTTTCTATTTTTAAAAAAGTCTGTAATTCAAGTCTACTAAATTGTCATCTCCAACTGGACTAAAAGTAGTCAGACAAATATGCTCTGTTCTAAAAATGGGGAAAAAATCCTTTTAGGTACTTCAGAGAGCCATCTAAGGATGACTGAACCTGGACTGAAAGGGGTGGGKTTTTTTTGTGGAAAGATGTATGGCTTATCTGTGTCCGAAGTGATATAAAAACTTGTAGTGCCCCTTCCCCCAGTCTGACCCTCAAACTAACACTTCAGATCTCATAAAGTTTGAAGCAGCTTACAAATTTTATTTATCTCCTGATAAAAGAAAAGGAGATTTATTTCCTATCTAGTTTCTACAGTGTAAATGAAGCTAAGGCCTCAAGTTTGTGTGTTGGGATCAATGGTATGGTTCTGGCACATATTTTACTGAGGCAGTGATAATGTTATGATGACAAGTGGCRTTGTCAATGACTTGCTTGACAAAACTCTCTGTACAGCAAGATCAAAACAATGTCCAGGAATACCAAAAGTGTGAGCATTGAACAATTTGCAGTGTTGAGCCAAATACACAATACTTCCTTAAACCTGCTTTTAAGCTTCCTGTACTGAAGTGTGTTGTTTTGTTTTGGTTTAGTTATAAAACTTCTTTTCTGGCATGGGGTAATRATAGGAAATAGAATCATCCTCAGCTCATTCTGAGCTGGATATGTGGATATCATAAGTGATACTGGTAACTTCCTGGTAATTTCCTTTGTGTCGTACTGGGCAGACAAGAGAAAACTACCTGGGAAAAGCAGCACAGCAGCATAAAGGAGCAGTACCTGATGGTCATAGCAGAAAAAGACAAGCAACTGAGCCATTTACAAAGGATCATGCAAGAAATGAGACTGCCTCTTAGCAAGTCTCAAATTGTAGAGGAGCAGTACCAAACGAAGGTGGGTGGAAATACACAGATTCTTTACTGCATGGAAATGTGAGGCTTGAAATTCAGCCAAAGTAGCATGTGTTGCTTGTGTTCAGCTCGTACAGACTGCAGTATCAGATTTTGTTGTGTGGCCTCCAAGGACTATACCAAAAATGCAACCTGGATCATTGAAAACCTTTAGAAAACTGGCATACCTTTATGTTTGCTTCCCTTAGTTCATGGTTCCCAATGTTTCAAGAAAGAGTAAAAGAGACAGGGCTTCCTAGGCACCTTAGGTCCTTCTAAGCAGTATGGAACTTCTCAGGTCTTTCTTTCTGGCTATTTTAGAATTGCCTCTTGCACTGTGTTTGAATCTAAGATCTTCTGGTTCAGTTCTCCTTTTAATGTCATGTTCTAATTTTTAAGTTTCCTATTGAATTTTTATTGTTGTTTTTTACCATGACAGGGATCTACAATCCTGACCCCTCCAGCTCAGAGAGGCTGAGGATTGAACATTGCACTTTCTGCCTCCTTTCCCCTGTATCACAGTCCTAAAAGTGGAGTGGAATATGTTGAGTATTTTGCTTGGTCTAGGGAAGGACGCTTGCCTGCTGCATGTACAATACCACTACATTATGAGCGAGGAAAGATCTCTCCTGCCCACATCTGTAATGTTCCAGTGAGAAGCTTTTGTGTCAGTGGGGGAGGGAGGAAGTCTCCCCTTATCCCTTTGACACACACATGCGTACGTGCAAAGAAAAAGCTAGAACAATGAGCATGTGATGCTTTCCAGAAGAATGCTTCAGTGCTAACTTTTAGTCTGTGTTGAATGAGAGCAGTGTGGGCATTGCTTTGTTTTTTTGTTTGTTTTTCTTGTTCTCATTCATATGCTTTTATTTTCCTTCCTGTATTGTAGACAGCTTTAAGACAACTTTTGAGAAGGACCCATCATATGTGCAAGTTCAGTGATCTTTCCTAATTGTTTGGATTTTCAGATGGCTTTTAGGATATTCCTGTTTATTCCCCATTTGCTGTTTTGCTTGAGCAGATCAAGTTCCAGGCCTAGGAATAATGTTGGGTTTTGACCTTGGAGTACTAAACAGAGAGGACTAATACGAGAGTGGGTTGTCCCGTGTGCAGTATGTTTTTCATTGTTCTTTCCCTGGCAGATTTCTTCAGAAGTTCTGAGAGGGGACTTTTCAAGCCTAGAAACAGAGACAAAACATCTCCAGGCCCAGCTAAGTGACAGCCTGAAAGAACTGCACCAAAAAGAGCTCAGAATTCAGCAGTTAAACAGCAAGGTACCGATTATATCTTATACTTGCTTGCAGAGTCTGGGATGAGGAATGTGGGGAAGAGGATAGGCTTGAATAGGGCTCAGGGAGCAGGAATGAATCTTTCTGTTCTTGTGGGCATTTAGTGAAGTAACACAAAATCAGAAATATTAGTTACAAGAGACTTCTGGAGATGATCTAGTACATCCTTCTGATGCTCAAAGCAGCACTGTCACCAACATTAGATCAGGTCAGCCATGACTTTGCCTAGCTGAGTGGTGAAAGAATAGAGATTCCAGAACCTCTGTGGGCCTTTGTCCAATGTTGCTCTACACTTTTAATGCGAATGTTATTCTTAATGCCTAGTCTGACTCTTCCAAGCCAYAGTCTGTGGCTATGGCCCCTTATTATATTTTCTGCCACTATCAAAAARAGTTTGGCTCTATCTACTTTATAAGTCCCTTTAATTTACTTGTAAGCTATTGTAAAAKGACCCTTTAGCCCCCTCTTTAGCAGGCTAAAGCAGCCCAGCTCTCACAGGCACCATGTGCTCCAATACCTCGATGATCTCAGCAGCCTTTTCCTGGACTCATTCCCATTTCTCTACCCATTTTAGAATCATTTAGGTTGGAAAAGACCCTTAAGATGACTAAGTCCAACCGTTAACCTAAYACTGTTAAGTCCACCACTAAGCCAYGTCCCGAAGTGCCACATCTACATGTCTTTTAAATACCTCCAGGGATGGTGACTCAACCACTTCCCTGGGCAGCCTGTTCCAATGCTTGACAACTCTTTCGGTAAAGAAATTTTTCGTAATAKAGAGTCTAAATTTCTGTTGGCCCAACTTGAGGCCATTTCCTCTTGTCCTATCACTGCTACTTGGGAAAAGAGACAGAAAACCACCTCCTTTCAGGTAGTTGTAGAGAGCGATAAAGTCTCCCCTCAGCCTTCTCTTCTCCAGACTAAACAAACCCAGTTCCCKCAGCCGCTCCTCATAAGACTTGTTCTCCAGACCCTTCACCAGCTTCGTTGCCCTTCTTTGGACATGCTCCAGCACCTCAATGTCTTTCTTGTAGTGAGGGGCCCAAAACTGAACACAGTATTCGAGGTGTGGCCTCACCAGTGCTGAGTATAGGAGGATAATCACTTCCCTCGTCCTGCTGGCCACACTATTTCTAATACAAGCCAGGATGCTACTGGCTTTCTTGGCCRCCTGGGCACACTGCTGGCTCATATTCAGCCAGCTGTCGACCAGGTGACACCCCAGGTCCTTTTCCGCCGGGCAGCTTTCCAGCCACTCTTCCCCAAGCCTGTAGCGTTGCATGGAGTTGTTGTCACCCAAGTGCAGGACCCRGCACTTGGCCTTGTTGAATCTCATAGAATTGGCCTTGGCCCATTGATCCAGCCTGTCCAGATCCCGCTGTAGAGCCTTCCTACCCTCAAGTAGATCAATACTCCCGCCGAACTTGGTGTCATCTGCAAACTTACTGAGGGAGCACTCGATCCCCTCGTCCAGATCATTGATAAAGGTATTTAACAGAACTGTCCCCAATATTGAGCCCTGGGGAACACCACTTGTGACTGGCCGGCACTGGATTGAACTCCATTGACCACCACCCTTTGGGCCCAGCCATCCAGCCAGTTTTTTACCCAGCAAACAGTACACCCATCCAAGCCATGAGCAGCCAGTTTCTCCAGGAGRATGCTGTGGGAAATGGTGTCAAAGGCTTTACTAAAGTCCAGGTAGACCACAGCCTTTCCCTCATCCACTAAGCGGGTCACCTGGTTGTTCTGTACATGCCGTGCGATGGCACTCAGGATGATCTGCTCCATAACCTTCCACGGCACCAAGGTCAGGTTGACAGGCCTGTAGTTCCCCGGATCCTCCTTCTGGCCCTTCTTGTAGATGGGCATCACATTTGCCAACCTCCAGTCAACTGGGACCTCCCCACCTGAAAATGAGTGACCTAAAACCAGTCCCAGTATTCCAGGCACAGTCTTATTGGCACCAAGCAGAGCAGGTAATAACTTCCCTCAATCTGCTGGCCTTGCTTCTCCTAATGTAGCCCAGTAAACAATTTGCCTTGTTGACAATGAGGATATACTCTTGGCTTGTATTCAGCTGGGCAGCTGCTGTAACTCCTTGGTCCTTTACAGCAGAAATGTTGCCTCAGGAGTCTCTTCCCATCTTGTGCTGATGCATGGGTTTTGCCTCAGGTGCAGAAGTTTACACTTCTCCTTATTGAACCTGAGATTTCTGTTGGCCCAATCCTCTAGTTTCTCCAGGTCCCTCCAGATTGAAGTTTTGGTCTTTGTCAGCCACTCCCCAAAATTCAATATTGGCTGCAAATTTGCTGATGCTATACTCTATGTCATAACTTATATTGCTGTCAATGTTGAGCAATATGTGCCCCAGGTAGGCTCCGGGAGTATTCTGCTCATTGCTGGCTGTCAAGCCATTGATCATTGCCTTTGAGTCCAGTGGTCCAGCCAATTTTTGACTATATAGCAGTTCATTTGTCTAGTTCATAGCTCCTAGTTTCCAAATGTGAATACTGTGGGTGATGATGTTAAAAGCTCTGTGTACTGGAGCTGGCTGGGACGGAGTTATAAATTTGTGACTAAAGCAGTGTGGATAACACACCAATGTATTAGCTATTGCAGAACAGTGCTTGCACAGAATTAAGGCCTTCTCTGTTTCTCACTCTGCTCTCCCTGCAGTGAATAGGCTGGGGGTGGGCAACAGCCTGGGAGAGGTTACAGCTGGGACAGCTGACCTGAACAGGCCAGAGGGATGTTCCAGGCCATATATAGATCACATTCAGGAGGGTCAGTGACAGTAGTGTCTGAACCAGCAACTTTTCTGCCACTGAATTTTACTGCCCTTTCTCTAAAGTGACCAGAGGGAGAAAGGAGGAGGGAGAAGGGAAGAGGACAGAGGAGGAAAGGGAGAGGGGAGGAAAGAAAAAGAGGAGAGAAGGGGAGAGGGGAGAGAGTGGAAAGATTGGGAGGGGAAGGATGGAGGGGAGAGAGGGAGTCCAGACAAAGGGACCAGAAAGCAAGATTATGTGAAGAAAGTTGTTTCCAGGTTCCATTTCTATTGTCAGGAGTTCTTTCTAGCCTSCTGCTTTCTAGGCTGCTGAAGGAAGTCCCTCCTTCGGAAGGCATGCTTGTGATCTTCAGTGCTGCCTGTGATCTTGAAAAAGTTTCTGTATTTCAGTGCAGAATCACAAGCAGTCCGATTCCCACAGTGAAATGGAAGACTCAGAATTTAGCAATCTTCAGAAAGAGAGTTGCATTCAAGGAGAAAGCAATAATATAAAATCATAATTTATTGATGAAATTTCTGAAAGGTTTAGGTCAATCTCTGCACTTTATAAATCTTGTTTTGGAAGTGTGTTATTCTGTACATTGTGTTAATGTTGTGGGACTCCTGTTCTGGAAACCTTAACCACAGGCTACTGTTGGAGATTATCGCTGGTCTTTGGACCTTAGTAACATGCATTGTGGCAGTTCCCATGTTATCAATAGAATTCTTACTCTAAGTTACACAGAGAACAATTTTGCTTTCACAAAAGTATGAGTTCTTTACTCAGTAGTTGTGTTCTCTTCTCAGCTATCTCAGGTCTTTGAGGAGAAAAATGCCCTCTCCCTCCAGCTGCGCGGTAGCAGTCGGAACATCTGTGAGAGCCATCAGCACTACGATGAGGTTCTGAACCGCTGCTTGGTGCTTGAGAGGCAGCTCCAGGAGTTGCAGTCTGCAGACAAGGGCATGGTAAGGGTGGTCGTCTTGGTGCAAGGGAGGGAAAAATATATTGCAGATGRCTCCACTAACTGCAGCATTGTAGCTACTTTCTATCCTCTTCATTCAGTGCTATCTGCCATACATTCATGCTTTCTTTCAGGAGTTGTTTGCAACAGATGCTGCTCCAGGAGCACCCCAAGAAAAGAATGAGCCTCAGAGAGGCAGTTACACACCAGAACTGCAGGAGTTGCAGCTGAGGTAAAGAAAACCTGACAAAACAGGGGTGGGGATGTTAGTCTTCATGGAGGTCTTTGGGCTAGTGATAAGCCTATTTCTGTTACAAGATCTCTGTCAGAGTGTTGGAAAAACTCAGTTTCACACTAGGACCTAGTGGAAGTGGAGGAACTGTTATATGCACTTGACAGCTGTCATTAGTTATCTCTTTGGATAAAACTTCAAAAAATGACAAGACAACATGCAGCAGCAATTCTTGTTGACYATCACTAGCCAAACTAGCATCTTTGATTTGATGGGCTGGGTCCTCAGTAACTGCTTCAGTATATCAATGGTCCTGGTCTCCAGGCTGTTAGCCTTGAGACCTAGCACATGATTTCCTTGTAACCTTCTGGAACTAAGATCTAGTACATGATTCCTCATACCCTTTCAAAATAATTTTCAKTAGATGGGGCTATGGATGACAGAGCCAAGGAACTCCTTCCTGATGTGGCACAGAAGCTTCAAGAGATTAATCTTCCCTCTTGCTTTCCAAATGATTTAAATATATTAATAAAAGATAACTAAGTCTTCTGTGTGAAGTGGAAGGGAATTGGAATCTGTTCACATACTGCATCAGTGAATACAATAGAAACAGAATAGTGCATGAATTAGCCCTTTTTTGGCATATGCGTTGTTATTTTCTGGCAGGTTGTCCGAAACAGAACATTTACATAGCAGCACAAAGCAGGATCTGAGGTATTTAGAGGAGCAGCTGGAGGAAGAACGTGACCGTCGTCTTGCTGTAGAGGAGGCGCTTTCTGCAGCACAGGATCAGATCAGGAGGTGAGTGATCTTGAGAAAACAGGCAGTATCACCATAAAAGTATGGTGATCCTAGGTCTGTGTTCACCTGCACTTCATTACAACCTTCTGTCAAATGTCACTGGGGGCATAGAAACTATACCGTGTCTACCACAGAATCACAGAATGGTTGAGGTTGGAAGGGACCTCTGGAGGTCATGTGGTCCAACGCCCCTGCTCAAGCTGGGCTACCTAGAGCCAGTTGCCCAGGACCATGTCCAGATGGCTTTTGAATATCTCCAAGCATGAAGACTTCACAACCTCCCTGGGAAACCTATGCCAGTGCTCAGTCACCCTTACAGTAAAAAAATGTTTCCTGATGTTCAGGCTATCTTTCAATTGTAAACAAAGATAGAATGAGACAACTGACTAGACATTAAGACAAATTCTGACTAGAAATGAGATGCCAGCTTCCTCAATGAGTTAAATTAACTGCTGGAAAATATAATTTGGAGACGGAATTGGGTGAAGGCAGAAGAGGAGTTTTCATACTTCCAGGGGATTTGTCTCCTCAGTAAGCACCTGTCTGTCATGGACAAAACAGTCTTGACTTGAAGAATGTCACTCAATTTTTATGTATTGCCARTTAACATAAACTTTTAATTAATTTGGGTATTGAGAAACAATTAAACACGTAGCAAAAACACTTCCCCTCGCCTTTCCCAGGCTAAATTTCAGTCTAGACACCTCTTCTCCCCCCTTCCTAGTATCCAGTCCTGTTGTTTGCACTGCACATTACACTCAGTCCCTTTGGTGAGGCAAAGGGCAGCGTAGGAGGCTGGGGTCAGTATGTAGTGATTTCTTTCTGCTGCTCCTTGTTTCTTACTCATTTCTTCCTTCCTCTAGCAGCTACCACCCTTTGTTAAATATGTTTGAGCAGAGGCACCATATGCTCCTCTGGTTGTAGTTTTGGCACACAGTGAGGCATCGTCCATTGCCAAGCCAGCTGGAAACAGCTGTGACAGGTACAGGGCACTTCATGGCCTCCTGCCACACAGTTCTCCCTTGCAACTCCCTGTTACCAAAACTTTGCCATTTATACCCAATACACTCTTTATCTCAGGTTACTTGACAGATGCCCTTATAGTCAGCAGAGAAAAGGAGGCTGACCTAGACTAGATGTTAGGATTAGGATRCAGTGAGTCACATGTTAGAAATGCCTGTTTCTCCTCATTGACTATAAAAGTGGGTTTTATCACGTAACTTGATTGTAGGCACTTGTGCTGTGCATTTCCTGGTAGTTAGAATAAACCTCACTATTGGAGTCTTTTACATGAAAACAATGGCTTTCTTCTGACACACATGCTGATTTGCCCAAAAAATAATGGTCTGTATGGAAGAATTCTGGATGAAGTTCCCTGGTAATTGCTACACAGCTCAAACAACTGTAGCCCCTTCTAGCATTAAAGTCTATGAAAGCCTCCTACAACTGATTTCACTAACTAATGCTAGCCTGAATATTTGACAGTGCYGCTTCTGCATTTCATCCTTTAATAGGATCTTATCAATCTTGAATGTCTGTCACTAGAAAATAGTTAGCAAGAACCAGCACTATTGGGACCAGAGCTGGCTTCCAAAATAATTTAATAGAATTTAAAATATACAGTTACATCATCTGCCCTGGCTTCTTTCAAGTCACACACTATGAAATTTCACTTGAAAGCCCCCACATAGAACACAGCAGTTAAGTTAAAGAGTTYGAAATTTCTGAAAGACAAAAGGAAAAAACTAGCACCAAAAAAATCATGAGTTTTGAAGTGACGAGATATAAATTAGGTAAGAAAGGACTCCACTGCCAGCAGCTGAATTGTTCTCTCTACTGGGGAGGAATAGTAATCTGCACATCATGCAGTATGGAAGTTTTACTTTTCTCTCTGACTATGGCTATGACTATGGACACAGGAAGTGGCTGGCACTGAGCAAATGTAACTTGTACAGAAAGCACAATATGCCTACTCTGTTACCGTTTCACCAGCCTCCTGGTGGAGGAAGGAGGACTACTGCTAGTTGGATCACCCAGTCAGTCATAGAATCATAGAATAGTTTGGGTTGGAAGGGACCTTTAAAGGTCAGCTAGACCAACCCCCCTGCTGTGGGCAGGGACATSTTCAACTAGATCAGGTTGCTCAGAGCCCCGTCCAACCTGACCTTGAATGTTCCCAGGGATGGCGCATCTACCACCTCTCTGGGCAACCTGTGCCAGTGTTTCACCACCCTCATTGTAAAACCTTTCTTCCTTATATCTAGTCTGAATCTACCCTCTTTCAGTTTAAAACCATTCCCCCTTGTCCTGTCGCAACAGGCCCTGCTAAAAAGTTTGTCCCYGTCTTTCTTATAAGCTCCCTTTAAGTACTGAAAGGCTGCAATAAGGTCTCCCCGAAGCCTTCTCTTCTCCAGGCTGAATAACCCCAGCTTTTCTTCATAGGAGAGGCATTCCATCCCCCTGGTCATTTTCATGGCCCTCCTGGACCCGCTCCAACAGGTCTATGTCTTATGCTGAGCAGTCCTCCTGCTCAGCAGGAGGCTTGCTTGCAGTGGTTGATTACTTTTTGAAGAAATACCTCCTTTCCTAAGCTTGTCTATAGTGTTGGTTTGGGGCATCACAAGAAGCTGAATTTAATTTCATGTTTTTTGCGGCAGGTTGCAGTCAAGTGAGCGGACATCTTCCTTAAGTGCTAGCATTGATATGACTCCAAGTCTTGAGCATTCCTTGCTGGTTGACTCCATGGATAATAATTTCAGCAAAGTAAGAATTTACATTCACAGCTGTCAATGATGTGAGCCCTGGATGATGCAAGAAAATGTGAACTGAAAACTGTGAATCTATAGCAGCTAAATCCTTCTGTAGGCACATTTAAATCTGTTCAGGTTTGTGTAGGTTTTTGCTCTTGCCTTCCTCTGTTTTCCATGCCAAAAGCCACATATTGTTCTGATCGTGGCTCTGCTACAGTCTGCATAAGCAAACTAAATTTCAGAGGTCACTAAAATGTAAGCCAGCATTGTCTGTGCCTAARATGTGGTCCTAGCTTCATTGTGGAATATTCAAGGCCTTGGTGGTGAGCAAATAGGCAAAGTCTGTGCAAACAATATGCAGTCTCGTGCATAAGAAGCATACTGTTACTGGCCCTAGCATCTGCAATGTCTGGAGAGTCTGCCTTTTTGTTTAGCAACCATCTCAGTTTTTCCTCACTGTGTCAGTCAGGCTGGGAGCYGAAGTGGAGAGCTGCTTTTTCACTGTACTGAATGACAGCCTGGCAGTCACCTGTGCTGTTTTGCTAAGGATGAAGCCCTGCTGAAGAGTTTGCCCTCTGGTCTCTTCAAGACTTGGGGGTGGTGCTCTCAAGAGCAGCATCAGAAGAATTACGGCAAGAGCCATAACTGGATGCTACTCTGTGCTCATGCTTGGGGTTTGTTACTAGAATAGACAATTTTTTCTTTCTACTGGAACTTTGTCAATAGATGTTACATTGTCTGAGGACTCCTGGAAGAGCCCCTGTAGAGTRAGGTCACTCTACAGCAGCTTGTTCATCAGCTTCAGAAGTCCTTTTAGCTGCAAGGGTGAAAGAACGCAACAAATAAATAATATAATTTTCTTCTTCTAGGCCAGAGAGTGTATCAGGGTTCCTAGAGGCTCAAGGCTCTAGCAGAAAAGTACCATTGATCCATTTGTTTATATTTCACTCAGTGGGGCTAGTAATTCTTAGGGACCAAATGCTAGAGGGAGATGTTCTGCATTCTGTTGCCCTTTCTCAAGCAGAATTGGAGAGAGCTGGTTCATGAGAAACCTGCAGAGAGTACGGGAGGGGGAATATTTCACTGARGATTGGCTCTAGAGGTCGAATCTGACAGTGGAATGGGTTTAGGAAGGTTCATGCTCATTAGCTTAAACTTATATTCATGGTGTGGRGAGCTCTGGGTGAAGGCAGCTGGGGACATACCCATTCCTGGTACTGACTGGTCTCTCTTTTACTCTTCCAGACTTGGAATATCCTTGGACTACGACGTCTGTTACGCTCTCTCTTCCGTTCCCGGACCCRCTTGCCTCTGCTAGTGGCTATGTATCTGCTTGCTGTCCATGTCCTGCTCTTCCTGTGCTTTACAGGCCACCTATGAACAGGAGTAACAGCCTTTTCTGGAGCCACAGCCCTCTGTGTAATCCCTGAGCCTGCATTCCCTATCGACAGGGTAGCAATTCACCCAGCTGCCTTCTTTTTCCAAATCAGCCCTTAAGGAGCAGCTGCACTCAGCAACTTGCACCTAGGTTGCTTGCTGTCTAAGTATGCAGCAGCCAGTGCTGATGCTTGGGATCTGTTTCCAGGACATCTGCCATTCCTTTGGTGTTTTTAAATGAGTGGTACATTCTCTGAGCCRGGGTCATCACGCTTCAGGCTTCAAGGACAGCATCTGTTCCTGTACCTGGGGGTAGCACCACTCATTTTATATAGTATTGTGCTGTGGTAGGAATAAGAAAAATATTCTTGAGTTGCTGCACTACTTCAACATTTCCAGGAACTGCAGGATCTTCCCCGTCTTAGACTGCATCAGTGAGTTGGGTTGGGGAAACCCTGTAGCTAGATGTAAGAAAGAGCATCTTCTTCCCTTTCTTCCATCCCTTGGATTTGTGCCGTGGCTCAGCGCTGTTTGAAATGCATATCCTAAGGAAGTTGTGGACACTTTAAGAAACATGAATTGCACTTCAAAATCGTGTTTCCTGCTCAGTTGCATCTTCTGTTGAAGAAAGGYCAAAATTAGTATATCTGGACCTGCTGAATATTCCATTTAAAAACAGTCATATGTCTGCCTTGATAAGCCTGTGAAGTAATGTCAGTAATTTAATTATTGAAAAGGAATAGGAAACAAGAAACTTCTTAGCTCTAAGTTAATAACCTTGCTGTTTATAGCATTTGTRCACCTCTCATGATGGAAGGTGCTTGCATACCTCTTGAAATGAGAGCAACTATGCTCCTACATTCTCGTCCACTGAACCCTTGTCACAAGATTAAACCTGTACAGGCTGTGTTGAAGGGTTCCATAATGTGGTATGTGGGCCCAAATCAAAGGCAGAAGCTCCAGAAACAAACTGACCCCCCTACGCTGAGGAAGAGAATAGAATTCTCAAACCTTCTGGCATCTCTGCTTTAGTAAAAGCTTGTTGTAGAAAGCTAGTGCTGGTCATTGGACTTGTTTGAATCTAAAGCGAACTGATGTAAATGGACTTGATCTTACAGGATACATGGAAAGCTGTGTTTTCTAAAGAACTCCTGAGTATGTCCTGGAATTGAGACTGCGAGACTGCCCTCTTCCAAAGGGAGAACGCTGAATGCAAAGAAGATAGTCCCAGTTGAGTTCCCTGTCAGAGACCAAGTGGTCATTCTGTTCAGAGTACTTGCCAGAAGGGTTGTATCTGCCTCTTGCTAGAGTATTAACAGTCACATTTTTCCCATGGGAAAGAGGTAGTTCTTTTGATATTGCTGGTAAACTGAGATACTCTAGCCAGTGAACAAAGCCTGTGTGAGGATGGATTGATTTCATCACGGTAGMTAAAATAACTGGATCTCTGGTAGGTCCACAACATTGGCACTATATATCCATTTGTGCACTACCCTTGATTATCTGTGTGGACTTCCTCAAATATATAAAATTCAGTGACCAAATACTTTGCCTATAGCTTCYTGAGGCATGTGCTCCTGTATATATAATAAAGATTATTTTTCAGATGGAATTTGTGTAATGTCACGTAAAAGTCAGAGGTCTCTTGAGGGTATAGTGCTGCTGTATCATACCTTTTACAGGACCACCATGGGACTGTAGGTCACTTTTGTGTACACTTCCTTGTATGTTGACTGCAGAAGCTCTGTTTCTTTATATTATTTGAATGCCTATGGAGATGACCTTTTTCCCCTATCTCACCTCTCTCTCAGCCTTTTTCAGCTTTTGCTGCAATGACGAAAGAAGAAAATAGCACTTTAATTGGAAAGCAATTCCAATAAAACAAGATCTGCTTGGGTTTACTTTTCTTTGCATTTAGGCACATCTGACTGAACACTGCACTCTGTTAAGAGTTGTGCAACCCCAGGAAAGACACAGGAGTTAGCAAGAGCAAGCTGGAAGCATGCTACTAACTTAAATGGGACTAGTTAAAACATACTGTCCTCTTCTGACTTTCTGTAGCCAAAGACAGGTACCGTTGTTCATGTTCACTACTACAGTCCACCACCACCATTAGAACAAAAGCTAGTAATGGGGTGTTGTAAGACCATAGATAATGTTTCCACTGTATTTAATAGGAGCAAGAATTACAAGCAAAATATATTTCCTTAAAGCCTATGATGCAAGTTTTCCTGACCTGAAATAAGACAAGCTTCTGCAGGTTCAGAGACATATTTAAATATTTTGTACCTTCAGATGGAAGAGTTACAGCTTAGGTTAAATATATAAATAAAATAAAACCTCAGAAGGAACTCCTGATCTGATAATTGTAGTTTGACCTAACAGCTTTCTGGTTTAACCTAATGAAAGATGTGGCATTTTAGCTGACGTTTCCTGTTTCAAACATTTCAACTTCTTGTTTCTTCTCTGTTTGATGGACCTGTCCTGCCTAGGTTTTTGATGTATCTGCAATAGTGTCTGAGAAGGGAGATCGACCAATGGAGCTGTGCTCTGCCATCTCTGGTACACACAAGCCAATTCAAGCATGGCCACTACTGATGCAGGTCCAGGATCTGTTTTTGTACCAGGGGAAGGCAGCGTTACAAGGGATAGAGAGGAGTGGAAGCAGGTTACTGCATGGACCTGTAAGAGGAAGCCCTCCTTACCCTCTCAGCTACCTTTACAGAATGGGTATGAGGCTCTGGGTATGGTAGACAAAGCGCATGATGAGACAGAAGAGGAGGAACCTATGTAAGGACTCTCACCAAGGTCAGATCAACCGACTCCTTGCAGCAAGAGCTGCATTAAGACCAGTGCTAAGAAGAAACAACAGTGAGTTACGGTCATAGGTGACTCCCTCCCGAGCAGAACATGAGGCACCCATTCGCAGACCAGACCCTCTTTTCAGGGAAGTTTGCTGCCTCCCTGTGTCCCGAATCAGGGATGTCACCAGATGACTGACGAGCTTAGTACAGCCTTTGGACTGTTACCCACTCTGGCTCTTTCATGTGGGTACTAATGATGTTACAACAAGAAGTCTAAGGTTGATCAAGAGAGATTTCAGGGCCCTGTGAAGTATGCTAAAAGATTYAGGAGCACAGGTAGTATCTTCCTCAATCCTCCCAGCAATGGGGAGTGACACTGGAGTGATTCTTGTTGAAGATGGTCACCTGACTAATAGGGGTGAAGAAAAAGGACAGGCACCCAATGCTTTTTTACCTAATAATYTTTAATAATAGTCTTTAATAATAGTGATAGATCTTAGGCTGCCCAGTCCCCTGAGTCAGAGGACCACGAGTGCAGGAACAGTGACTTTCCATTTGTGCACACTGAAATTGTAAGGGACCAGCTGTATCAGCTGAATGTTCATAAGTCCATGGGGCCTGATGGGATTCACCTCAGAGTACTGAAGGAGTGTCGTGGTTTAACCCCAGCCAGCAACTAAACACCACACAGCTGCTCACTCACCCGGCCCCCGTCCGGTAGGGTGGGGGAGAGAATCGGGAGGGCACAAGTAGGAAAACTCATGGGTTGAGATAAAAACATTTTAATAATTGAAATACAGCAAAGTAGAACAGTAATAATAACAATAATAATAACAATAATAGAATATACAAAGCAGGCAATGCACAATGCAGCTGCTCACCACCCACCRACCGATGCCCCGTGTGTCCCAAACCAYGAGAGGCCCCCTCCTCCCCCCCCGATTTTATACTGAGCATGATGTCACATGGTATAGAACACCCCATTGGCCAGCTGGGTCAACCGCCCCGGCTGTGCTCCCCCTGCCAGCTTCCTGTGCACCTGGCAGAGCATGGGAGACTGAAAAGTCCCCAGTGCAAGCACCACCCAGCAACAACCAAAACATCAATGGGCCATCAATGCTCCTTTCATACCAAACCCAAAACACAGCACCCCCCAGCTACAAGAAAGAAAATTAACTCTACCCCAGCCGAAACCAGGACAAGGAGCTAGTGTATGTTATGGCAGGACTCCTCTCGATCATCTACCAAAGRTCTTGGGAGTCTGGGGAGGTCCCCCCTSACTGGAAGCTAGCCAACATTATTCCAATTTACAAGAAGGGCATGAGGGAAGACCCGGGAACCTACAGCCCTGTGAGCCTAACCTCAGGTCCTGGAAAAATTATGGAGAAGATTATACTGGGTGCTATTGAAAGGCATTTAAAGAATAATGCAATCAGCAGGCACAGTCAACATGGGTTCACAAAGGGAAAGTCCTGTTTAACTAACTTGATATCCTTCTATGATAAGGTCACCCACCTAGTGGATCAAGGAAAGGCGGTGGATGTAGTTTTTCTGGATTTTAGTAAGGCTTTTGATATTGTCCCTCACAGCAGCCTTCTGGATAAGTTGTCCAACTGTGACATAATCAGGTAAACAGTGCATTGAGTGAAGCACTGGCTGAATGGCAGGGCTCAAAGGGTTGTAGTGAATGGGGCTACACCTGGCTGGCGACCAGTCATCAGTGGTGTTCCTTAGGGCTCAATTCTAGGGCCAGTTCTGTTCAATAATTTTATCAATGATCTGGATGCAGGAGTTTGCTGGTGATAATATACTAGGAGATGCCGTTGACTCTCTTGAGGGACAAGAGGCCTTGCAGAGGGATCTAGATAGATTGGAGCATTGGGCAATCATCAATGGCATGAAACTTAACAAGACCAAATGCCAGATTCTGCATCTGGGACAGAGTAACACCAGGCACAAGTATAAACTGGGAGAGCAGTGGCTGGAGAGCAGCCCTGCAGAAAGTGATCTGGGCGAGCTGGTTGGCAGCAGGCTCAAAGGAGTCAGCAGTGTGCCCTGGCAGCCAAGAGGGCAAACCGCATCCCGGGGTGCATCAAACACAGCAAAAACAGCTGGTCAAGAGAAGTGATTATCCTGCTGTATTTAGCGCTGGTCTGGCCTCACCCTGAATACTGTGTGCAGTTCTGGGCCCCACCATTTGAGAAGGATGYGAAGGTCCTTGAATGTGTCCAGAGGAGGGCAACAAAGCTGGTGACAGGGCTGGAAGGCATGTCCTGTGAGGAGCAGCTGAGGACTCGGTTTGTCTAATTTGGAGAGAAGGAGGCTGAGGAGCAACCTCATTGCTCTCTACAGCTTCCTGAGGGGGGGATGTGGAGAGGGAGGTGCTGATCTCCCTGGGATCCAGTGATAGGACTCATGGGACTGGTTCAAAGCTGCATCAGGGGAGGTTCGGACTTGACATTAGGAAACATTTCTTTACCAAGAAGGTGGTCACACTGGAAAAGCRGTTCCTGGAGAGGTGGTCGATGCCCCATGCCTGTCAGAGGCATTTGGACAATGCCGTTAATAACATGCTTTAACTTTTGGTCAGCCCTGAAGTGGTCAGGCAGTTGGACTAGATGATCGTTGTAGGTCCCTTCCAACTGAACTATTCTATTCTATTCTAAGCCCTGTATATCTTGCCATTGTGTCAAATAGAAATGAATACTCTGGGAGCTTTTCTTGCTTCACTTGACTCATTCAGAAAGGAAGTTACTTTTGGTTTGAGATGTTTATCTAGTGTCAAACTAGTGTGATTCATGGTACTCATTCCAAAATTGTCCACTTCCCACCAGTAAGCAATGTACCAAAGAGTTTGATCCATGAGTGCTTAGGGTTCTTTAACTACATGCTTTCCATCTTCCTAGTTCAAACTATTTACTTTTTTTTTTTTTTTTGGTCCTGGAAGAGCTTTCTTTTATGTATGTATACATATGTGTGTGTGTGTGTATGTCTGTGTGTGTTTATATATATTTGTAATTGTGCTGTAAAGTACTGAGTCAAATTTCATAAGTTCTGTAAGCAGTAGCTTGCTTTCTTTGGATCTCATTGTATTTGTCAAGCCCAGGGGCTTGAGAGTTTTAACTTTTTTGTACTTTTATGGCAGAATGATTTTTTGGAAGAGATGAAAATGGAGATCACAATCTGTTTTTGCACACTAACAAATGTAATTGTGCCCCACCAAGCACTACTCATGGAGTCAGCAATTTGTATCCTGGGTATACACCTTGTCAGCGTCCCAGAGCACAGGCAGCGGGCAAGGGGACTGCAGCGCACGAGGGCAGGTTTTGGTACTCATGACTTGAGCAGAGCTGGGGGCTGGGACACAGGAAGTGAAGATAGCTGAAGTTAAAACAGGAACTCGGAGCACACAGCAGTCWGAAAGCTGTCGCTAGCAACAGGTGCCTGAGCAAAAAGCAGCAAGTTTGCCAGCAGGAGCTGGTGAGCCTTTTAAGGTAAGAAAGCTGAGGGGGTTTTGAGAGTGGAAAGTGAGAAATGACAACAAAAAAATATAGGGTTTTGGTGAGCAAAGAGAAGTCCTTCCTGATCCAGCATGTGTGAGTTGATTGTGCTTGGCATTTGCTTCTCAGTCTGTTCTTTGGTCGTCGTTGTTGCTCTTGTGTTAGAGGCTCTAAAGAACCACATTTCCAAATCAACCAGCACAACTGTGCTAATCCCTGTATTTGTGCTGTAGTGGATGCTTTCAAGGGGRAAAATGGGACAAACTAAAGAGTTGAGCTGCTACTCTGGCTGATATTCCTCATTATACAGGGTGTCTGGAGCCTTGTGGTGGGATTACAGTCTGTGGTTTGTCATGGTTCCCAAGATGCATGGTGGGTAGCTTTGGAAACTAGGTGGTCAAGAACCATCTAGAGAAGGATTTAAAACCCTGAACCACCTGCATTTGAGCTAGCTGCTCAAATCAGCTCCGTGTTGAACAGCCCTGTGCTAGCTGGTTATTGCTGTTGTTTTATTGTTAACAAAAATGACCCACAAACTTTAAAAATCTTTGGAGTGAGAGATGCTAATGAATTAGGGAGAGGAAAAGGAGGTGAAAGGCATTGTTAGATTGTACTATGTTGTCCACATGAGCCTTCCTGCTTCCCCTGCTTCTATTTGCAATTAGCTATATTCAGTTTGTCATAAGATTACTGTCAGTGCATACAAGCACAGCGGAGTATGTCACCGACCTGCTGTGTTCCGGAGTATGACAACTTTTTTTTCTTTTTTTTTTTTTTTTCCCTGAGGCAGCCTGGGGAAGGCCTAAAGCCAGATCTTCACAGTAAATCTGCCTTGGTCCTCCATCCTCTCCCTTAGCTAACTATCTGGCTTTTGTTTAACAAAAGAAAGACTCATCCCTGCTGTGCTCTTTTAGTTTCTGTTGTCTTTGCGCCCTGGTCTTACAGTGCTGATTGTCTACACCATTGGTAAGGGCAGCTTGAAACTGAGCTGAACAGTGCAATGTACTGAACTGGAAGGTTATTCACTTAACAGCTTTTTGTGTTGTACAATTAATTACTTGTTCAGCATAAACGTTTTGCTTGCACAGAAARCAACTGTTCCGGGCACTTGAGGCCAGTTTGTAGGCTACTGTATGGCCGTGGGATTGAGGGGTTAGCGCTGTTGAGAAGCACATAATAAAAGCAKGCAGTTAAATGAGGATCCATCACAAAGCAGTTCTCTTCCCTCCTATTGCCTTGYTCACAGGTTTATGTGATGTTTGCAGTGATGTGAAACAGGGCTCAGCAGCCCAGTCTTTGCTGCCCATTCTGTTCAGTCTTTCTCTCTGCCCCGGTGAAAAGCTGCTTTGGGCAACAGTAAGAACAATTTGGGGCTCCTTGACACCACAGGCAGTAATAGGTGGTGGGACGTGAGAGCTCTGCTGAGAATGACTGCTCTGTTGTGTAGTGGCAGGCAAGCTGTGTAATCTTCTTGTGTGTCTCATTTTGCAGAAACTGTGTTGTTTGGGAGGGGCTTTTTCATCATCTTTTTTCATGGTCACCCTGAAAATGAAATGCAGGAGTTCTAGATTTCACATTACTTTTATTTAACTTCCTCTTCCTGGGCCTGTCACTTCCTCCAGGCCTCTTTGGACAGCCTGTACAAGCTGTACCACCGCAGCTTCAGGCTTTTCAGCCCTACACAGTTAATGATTTTAGCCCCATTTCCTGTTTTTACCATACGACAGACAAACACCATACAGTGTACTGTACCAGCACTGTCAGAACAGCATTCAGCTTTTCTCTGAACCTTCTCTAGCACGCTAGGCAGTGATTAAAAGGTTGGAAAACAGACAAGAGACATGAGGAGTCCAACCTCAGGTAAATAAGCATCGTATCATGGTGGCAGAGCAAGCCATGGCCTCTGGTGGTGTGCCTATGCTTAACAGAAGGGAGATTAAAGCAGGGAACAGTCTCCCACAGCACAGAAAATTAATGTATGTTGGAAAAGCAGAATCTGGTAGTTGGATGCTAGCACTAATTTACATTAAAATAAGGTGTGCATTTTAACTGTCGAGTCAGTGTGCATGAAGACGGTGGTTTACACTTAAAATCCCTGTGTGTTTTGCTGAAAGAGGTGYTGGGGCTCAAGATTAGCTATTTTGGGGTGCCCTGTGCTGTATGAGGGACAGAGAGATCAGCAGGGCAGATGGCCTGCAAGGGTCCCTTCCAGCCCGAGTTATGCCATGACTGCTGTGGTCTGACATGCCCGTRTATGTGAGCCAGCAGTGCTCACATGCTGGGCTCTGGGTGATGCCATGTCCTCCTTGTGCAGATGTGGAAAGCAGCTGTGGGACATGACGTATCAGTGAAGGTTGAGGCTCAGGGAGACGACTGGGACACTGACCCTGATTTTGTGGTGAGTGTGTGGTGTGGTAACCCATAATATTGGTGGTGGCAGTGGTGTGAAGGGTTCATTGGCCCTAGGCATACGCTGGTGAACTGGGCTGGGGCTCAGGGTGAGGCATGGTGTGCTGCACCATTGCCTGCACCGGATCAGCCAAGTCSCACCAACCCCTCGCAGATATTGTCTGTCTAAGCCATTTCTGACCTGTATCTATGTTTAGTCTCCACTGTACCCCACCTCTGACTACAAGTGATATAATGCTAATACCTAATAATACATACTAACATATAATACTAATACACTTAAGGAGTATAGAATATTTAGTTTCTTTTAAACCTGCTCCCTGGTAACTTCACTGAGTCCTCCCCACACCTTATGTTACAAGAAATAGCGAAGACTTACATTTTCTCTTTCCCACGCTGTTTGTAATTGTACAGGATTCCATCATTGCCCTCATTTGTCTTTTTTCCAGATGGAAGAATCCTACTCTATTTACAGTCACCTTGTGCAGATGCAGCTCCATGCCTCTAAATAGCCTTGTTTTCTATCTAGTCCAATTCTCTAGGTGAGATGGCGAGAGAATAGAAGGGCTCAGCCTGTGGGAACCCCATGCATTCATACAGTGTCATGATTTTCATTTTCTATTTGCTTCTCTATTCCTTTCCTAATAAGTCACTCACATTTTGGCTTTTTGGCCAATTCTGTATTTGCTACTCTTCTACATAATTGCACACAATTCCATCTTTCGTACTCCTTCCTGAATGGTAAATATTCTGGAACCATCATTGTGCAGATATAATTAGGATTATTTTTTTCCATATGCTTTACTTCTGCCCTTACTGATACTAACCTTCATTTACAATTTCACCACCCACTGATTTGGCATCACTAGATTTTTCTGCACTGTTTTGTCTCCTGTATTTGGTTAACCTAAACAGTCCTTTACTATCTCAAGACATCGACATCTCATTCTTCATATCCTTTTTCTAAACCTCTTAGGAGCACATAGCACAGCAAAAGTCCTGCTCCTCCTGGCGCCAAGGAGTGCCAGCTGTGCTTTACGGCCAGAGGTCTCTCTGAGCTGTTGAGATTTTAGTTTCCTTTCCAAGATAGTTTCTTTATAGACAGACTCTTCTGTTACAGAAGTGTCCTATGGTTTCGAGGTTTGGTCTTGCCTATTTATTTCCAGTAAGAAATTCTAGTTTAGGACAGAAAAGCAAGTCCCCTCCTCAAAGTTCCAAATTATTAATGTTTAAAAAAAATTAAACTGTCAAACTGTCAAAATTATTTGTTTTTACTYCATTTCTTCTATTTGTGGAAGCATTTAAAGTAAGCCTGAACAGAGTAAGACTTTGTATTTTTTTTATTCTATTTTGTACATACGTATTTTTAGCTTTACCTTATATTAGGAAAGAGTTTATTGATGGTTCATTTTACCAAATACACGTTCAGACCTTCCAAAAAGAACACAAGCTGTCATAACAAAGCTGAGGTAGAACAGCGGACCTTGAGCGAAACGTTCACTTCAGTGTTCTTCCAACATTTTCCTAAGCCATTAATTTCCACAGCATTTTTGTTTGCTAGCTCCTCCCTGAGCAAGAGGGATGGAGTCTCCCGCAGCCACGCGCCCTGTTCCTGCGGCTGTCCCGGGCCGCGGACCCGCTTTCCCCGGGCGCCCGGCCCCGCAGGACGCCGGTCGCTGSCGGGGATGGGGCGCCCGGGATCCCCGGCCGTCCCCGCTGTGCCTCGCCCGCCGCCCCCTTCCCGTCCGTGCCCGGCAGCCCCCCTCGTTTCTTCGCCCGCCCCGGCCCAGGTCGTCCGGCCTCGCTCGGGGCCAGGCCCGGCGCGGCGGAGCCGCACTGAGCGCCGTGCGACGGGGCGCGGCGGGCGGTGCTCGGGGGCCAGGGCCCCGTTTCCCCGGGGCAGGCGGGCCCCGCCGGCCGCTGACGGCTGCGGCTCGCTCTGCAGAACGACATCTCCGAGAAGGAGCAGCGCTGGGGGGCCAAAACCATCGCGGGATCCGGACGTGCCGAACACATCGAGTGAGTGCGGCCGGCGGGGCGCGGGGGGCAGCGGGCGGTCGGCCCSAGCGCGCCGCGGGCGGGGCCCAGACCCCGGCCGCTGCGGCTCCGACAGGCGCCCGGGGACCTCGAGCCGCGGGCGGGCCGTTACCGCCGCGACGTCCCGTGAGGGGAAGCGGCAGCGCCGGCCGAAACCAGCCAAATAAGGGCTTGTGCGCAGCGGGGCCGCGGCGGGGGCGGAGCGGCCCGGGGCAGCCTGGCCCGCCCCGCGGGGCCCGCCGGGGCCGTGGGGTGTGCAGAGCGAGCTCTCCTGGCGGSGCCGGCTGCCTGGCGGCTGCCCTCAGGCTCCTCCCTCGGGGCGCCTCTTCTGGGGCCCCTCTTCTGGGGATTTTCGCTTGGAGTACACCTCCGGCTCCAGGAAGCAGCGGGGTGGCAGGGGAATGGAGACCTCACCCCGGGCGAGGGGCACCTTGGGGCTGCGCTGCCACCTCYCCGGGGCTGCGGGCTGCCCCCTGGGCTCTGCCGGCTGCATCCAGGCTCTTGGTTTGAGATGCTGGTGTGGCACCAGAGCAAAATTCACAGGCCGCCTGCGATGCTGCGAGGGGTTAACTTTCAAGTACGTCCAGACAGCGGCTGGCCCTGTGGCAAAGACTTCCTGCTCCTTCCCTGGTCAAAGCTGACCCTATCCAGCAGCTCCCTGGGAAGATCCCTGTGCTGCCCTGCACAGTGTGGCTAGTGCAGAACACAGAAGAAGGGAAGCGTGGGCTCCTGTTGAAGACAGGGTGTAGCCCTGAATGGGGGCTGCAGGGTGGGAGCTGGATGCTCAGCACCCACTGAGCCTACCGCTTTGGACCCTTCTCCAGCCCTCAGGGTAGCATCATCTCCTGCCACAGTGCAGTGGCTGGACGTGTGTGGCTACCAGGGGCTCAGTGTGGGCATACGGTGGCAGCTGGTCAGGTTGATGTCCTGCTCCATGCTGGGCTCTGGCTGGTACAGGGGCACAGGGATACTCCARCTGGCTGCATGGGACTGCACAATGCCACAGTGACTTGCCCTGACTCTCTCTGTCTCACCAGCATCCATCAGCTGAGGAACAAGGTGTCAGAGGAACATGAGGTCATCAAGAAGAAGGAGTTGGAGACTGGCCCCAAGGCCTCCTATGGCTATGGAGGCAAATTTGGAACAGAGCGGGACCGAATGGATAAGGTAACAGTTGTAGAGGGCTTCCTTGGGCCCCAGTGGAAAAGACTTTTTCTCATAAAGAGCATCCCTGTTTTCTGGCCTGACCCTGAAGGGAGAGAATGGAGAGCTGGCATGGCTGTGCAGATTCACACATGTCTAGCTAGCCTATAATCTGGCTCCAGGATCTGTTTGAACCCATTTGTATAATTTGTCTCTACAACTTCCTTGCAACACTCCCCTTAGCTTTCTGTGGCTTGTTTCAAGCCTGCTGCATAACAGTTAAATTAGGTGCCTCCCTACTTATTCTTGGACAACTAATGAATAATAATTCCCTCCTCACATTCTCCATTACAGACCTCTGTCATATCTCCCCAGGATGAAGCCCTAGTTTATTTTCTCTGTTCTCACATGAAATCTGTTTTATGTTTTCTGATAATCATCATCACACTTTTTCCTGTACCTTTCAGCATTTAATACTTCTTTTTTTCAGAAGTGAGAGGATAAGATTGCAGTAGTATTCAATATATGGGGTCACTGTGGGTGTACATGATACCAGGATGGCAGGGTGAGAAACAGACATTTCCAGGAGGCTAAAATGGAGTAGCCACGCTCAGACCCTTCTGCCAGAGCAGAGTGAGGATATTTCTCTTGAGCAGCTCCTTGGCCTTCGTCCAGTCTTACCAGGATGTTGCAAGCATTCAGCCTCTGGCCCTCCTCCTGAGGAGTGTGTGCAATTCCCGGCCACACCACCTCCTGCAGGGAGCAGCGGGACCTTGGCCTGGCCTGTGGCAGGCATAAAGGGTGATCCTAACCAAGTCTGCTGACCTTCAGACACAGAAAATAGGGAGTAGGTGCCAGACCTGCTGCTTGTGGGTTTTCAGTTGTCCATGCCTATCCGCACTTTTCTCCTCAGTTTCCTCATGTGATTATTTACCACTCCACTCCACTGGCATTTGGGAGCAGCAGGTATTCAGCATCCCACGGTATGCATGATGAGCTGGCAGTGGGGCTGGTTGTGTGGGATGGCTGCCCTTGAAGCTGCATCACAGGTCTCAGAGCAGAGCTGGTACTGGCAAAGGCTCTGCAGAGGGCATCACCACCACCAGCATGGTCAGTTAGGACCTGTCACTTTGTGGCTGCAAGCATCTCAGCAGCAGGGCAGAGCAACTGTGTGGTACTTATGTCCCTGTCCACCCTGCCAGTCTGACCGTGGGTGCTCATGTCATGCTGTCTCTCTTCTCAGTGTGCAGTGGGCCATGAGTACATTGCTGATGTTGGGAAGCACACCTCGCAGACGGATGCAGCCCAGGGCTTTGGGGGGAAGTATGGAGTCCAGCGGGACCGAGCTGACAAGGTGTGTTGGACAGGGCAGCTGAAATCTGTACTTGCAGCCTGTGCTCAGTGCTACCCCTAAAACACTGCTACATTTAGGATTGTGACTGCAGTTTTCAAAGTGCTGGTGGGTGCAGGTCTAGGCATGACAGGCACCAGGGTCTCCACTGAAGCACGCAGCTCACCTTCTGCGTACAGGACAATGACTGATGACAAATTGCAGGGCACTTGTGAAGATTAACTCTCTGGTGTGCATTAACGTGTTTGCACTGTCCTATCCAGGCAGCACTTTGTTTATCTTGGGAACTGTGGRGTTTTGCATCTCCAGACCCCCAAACTGTGCCATGCACAGTGGCCGTGGCAGGCTGGATGAGGACAGCAGGATGCTGTCCTTCCTGTGCACATCCTGGTGTCAGACACTGCCCAGCCACCTTGCCTACTGACGGGGCGTGGGGTCAGTATCGTGGCCCTCTTACCTGGAGTGCATGGGCTCTTGCGAGGGCCTGTTCCTGGGCATGCTGCCACAAGGACAGCAGGGGTGATGTGAAAGGCTGAGGCCTGTCCCCGCCGAGGAGTGGCCAGGCGCCCGCATGTTGCAGCACAAGACAGGGAACAGGGTCCCAGCCTGGTCCCTGGAGGAGGGTGGGTGAGACCCGGCTTGGCCCTCAGGACAACTGACATTCCTCTCCTTCTCGTTCCAGTCAGCACTGGGCTTTGAATACAAGGGTGAGGTGGAGAAACACTCATCCCAGAAAGGCAAGTCCATTGGCACATGTGGCCCCTTGACACTTTGCCCAGCTTCTCTTCTGCTCCCAATATCCTGTGCTGTGGCACAGTCTCCTTTGTTACCCCTTCCTGTCACTTGTTTCAGATCCCTGTTCCCAGTCAGTCACCCTTGCGGCCCCATTCCCTGCTGTCCTGTCACCACCCTTCTGTTGTACATTCTTCTTGTCTCTTTTTTTTATGGAAACCACGTCATGGCTGAGCAGAGAAGACACCTCCACATGCACCCCTGATGGATAGCTGATGGTCCCTTTCCTCTAAAAGTCCTTCTGAGCAACTGCTCCAGAAGGAACCCAAGCACTGTAGGACGTGAGAAGTGATTTCTGAAAAAGTGGCATATAAGAAAAGGCACAACAATGGGTATGGAAACAAGAGCCTATACAGCACCCAAACTTTTGCAGAATTCTGGAGATGATTCAACCAAACTTTGACATGTACATAGAAGCAGCTATATTCATTAAGAACATTGCAAGAACTGGAACTAAAGATATTTTAAATATTCTGTAACCAAGAGAAGATGAGAGGGCAAGGTCTGTTACTGTTTCAGATAAATGTGAGGAATACTGCATTACCAAGAAAAGAAGAACTGAATCATGTTCCTTTCAGAGGAAACTATAAAAGAAGGGAGATGTTTTGAGGCATTCTTGGTTGACCTTAAATTAACGAATCACGTGCAGTTGTGCTACGTTAACATRTTCCTGTATGAGAGATTGTATACTAGATTGTAGACATAGAAATTCACCAGGCTGTGTAAAACCACAGAAATCGCCCAGAACAAAATGAAAATGTTAGAAATAGGGTAGGTGTTTGGAATGTTTTTCATAAAAATGTGTCCATACTGGAAACTCCAGCATCAAGGTAACAGTCATAAAATCTATATTTGCTGAAAACAGCATCCTAAAAGGATAATGGCCTAATGGGTAAATAATAGTTTAATCGAGATAGATAAGTTTAAGAAATTTCTAGGACTTACAGATTCATCCTTAAGTGACTGAGCTTCAATGAAACAGAGAGCCATTCTTGAATACAAAATGTTTTCATGCATATTTCTCTAGATCACAGTCTTCATGGATTGATAAGGCTGAATTTGCTGGAAAATCCCCAACGCGTTCCTGTGAAATGCAGACCTGTAAGAATAGGGTCYGGGAACTGATTTACTGCTTCTGAAGGGTGGGATTTGGAAACAGAGCTGGCAGACCAGGTCTCTGAAAGGGAAGTGTCTCTATACAGCCAGCACCTAGGATAGAGGCTGAAATTTCTTAAAACATCAGCCAATAATAACAAGGTAGTCCTTAGCGAATAACTGAACACAGTTGAAGTAGCTAATACAGTACTAGTTTAGAAGATGGAAAAAGGGGAGGCATAAGGAAGACGTGCTGTGCCTCTATCACATAATGGTTGAGCGTGCCAGAGACAATCTGGGGGAAGAGCTGGAGCATGTCTCCAGAAATAYGGGTTTCAGCCTTTGCTGCAGCATCCAGAGTCAGTGGTTTCCTTGTAGAAGTTGGGATTCCATTATAGCAAATGTAAGCCATACAAGAAAAGTTTGCCATTTCTTCTGTACTTTCAAGGGCTCAATATACTTGTTCACAGACCTTTTCAGAGACTGGCAGACCACAGGTTGAAATCCTTGCTCTGGAGATGCATAAATGGGTGGATGCCCAGGCTGTCAGTGCCCAAGCCTTGCCTTGGCTTTGTGTCCTTGGGTGGCTGAGCTCCCACTGCCTCCCCAGCTGCCCTTGGTATGTCGGTTTTCTTCCTTGYCCTCTCAGCCTGCTGTGTCTCCTGCTGCCCATGGCCCTCAGGCTCTCTTGCTGCCATGACCCATGCTTGCCCTGTGCACCCATTCCCATGGGCCCTCATCCTCAATGGCCCTCATGGTGCTCCCTGCCATCCACTCTGTTCCCTCCAAACCCCTTGTTTTTTCTAGTGTTTTCCATTGTCTCTGCTGCTCTTCCTCCTCCCTGGTACTCCTCCCCAGTATTGCTCCCCATCTTTACCTCCTCCCCTCACCAGCCCTGTGCTCGGGGCAGCATTTCACTCCATGCACCACCTCAGATTACTCCAAGGGCTTTGGTGGCCGTTATGGTGTGGAGAGGGACAAGGTGGACAAAGCGGCAGTGGGATTCGACTACAAGAGCCAGGCAGAGAAGCACGACTCTCAGAAAGGTGAGGTGGGGGAGCCCAGTGCAGAAGGCAGTGTCAGGACTGGAGCTTGGGATGATGCCTGCTGGGGTGGTGGGGCACTGTGCTTGATTTTTGCAACCTGCTGCATGAGTGGTGGAAAAGCTACGTGGAGCTGTCAGGTGCTTACTGCTTGCAGCAAGGGAATGGGGCAGGTGAGAAAAGCCATTGCATGGTGCGTGACTGCTGGAAAAAGTTCAGGCTAAATGAAGAGGAGCAGCAGATTTCTATGARTACAGGGATCTCCTGGGCAGTATGTCACCAAAGGAAGCGTGCAGGGAAGCCCAGGCAGGTGCTAATAGCAGGTGACATGTCCCAGGGATGAGGGAGGGCTGTTGCTGCAGCCACCAGTGGGGAAATCTGGCCTTGCTCCATGTCTTTCTCTAAGTCCTGGGGAGGGAAACTATTGCCCCTGTGAGAACAGCCTGAGCTCACAGTGCTGCCACTTTTCTCTTTCCCTCCCTTGTCTGTTCTCTTCCATGCCATGATCTGGGTCCCTGTGGCTGAAGACTATTCTGTGGGCTTTGGTGGGAAGTTCGGGGTCCAGAGGGATCGTCAGGACAAGAGTGCCCTTGGCTGGGACCATCAGGAGGAAGTGCAACCCCATGCATCCCAAACAGGTAGGCCAGTGCTGCCAGAGGTGGCAGCACAATTTCCTTGGAGCACACACAGACCTAGAGCTAGTGGTTCACGCTTGACAGAGATCCAGCTGCTGAAAGCTGACTGTGTACAGCACGTTGTGGAGCAGCTGGGACATTGTGAACCCCCAAAGTGCAAGAGTGAACTCTGCCAGAGTAGGTGCATGCTTGGATCAGTGGGGGACATTGAATGCAAGTCCCTGAATCAGGCTTCCCAGACTATACTGTGCTTTCTCTGTGAGGTACATTCCTGATCATAAGCTCTTTCAAAAGGTGAGCACATGGGAATGAGGCAAAGCAGGTTCCAGGAATGGCTTTACTACTGTATGTTTAACTTCAGTGAACAAGGCCACGTTGCATTCAAATGGCATGACTGGCTTCTCACCCCAGTACCTTGGAAGCAGATTTGCCAGCATACAGCACTGAACACCTGTGCACTTGGCTGAAGGGAATGAAGGATTAGTCTTAAAAGCTACTGTCCAGAGCAATTTCCAGATATGTTCCATATGTGATAAGATGCAGACAAAGCTRACACATTTCACTGGTCACAGCATTCTGAAGTTGGAGGTGCACACAGAATATAAAATAATTATAAAATAGCCTCATTTTTTCCATACAGACTATGCCAAGGGGTTTGGAGGCCGTTACGGGGTCCAGAAGGACAGAGTAGATAAGGTAAGACTGCATGCTGCAACCAGCAATTGCTTCCTGCTAATCACTGCTCTTTGCACTGCTGCAAGAGAAGAGACCTCCCAGGTGGAGATGAGGTCCCACTGCTCAGTGCACAGCTATTGCAAAGGTGAGGGAACTGGCCGAGTGTAAATACCAGAGGGTGCAGAGGAATGCAGCCTGGGGAGACCATAATGTTTTTTTCCATTCTCAGCTGCTTTTGAATCATTCTGCTCTCAAACTGAACAGTCATACACCTGCTTTCTTTTGGGGCAGGATTTAATAGCAGAGCCACTGAAGAGCTTTCTAAGGGCATCAGACTGTGCCCTTCTGGATATCTAGTACCATTTGAGATACTGGGAGTGTTCTGTCTGGCTGCTTGCCGTCACTCCTACAGGCCCTGTGTGTACCAATACAGTCAGGATGAGCAGTGATAGCTCCTTGGAGATGAAATTTTGTAGGAGTGCAGCCTTGTGAGAAGTCTGAGAGGCCACAGGCTATTGCACTGTGCAGGAACTGTCTCTTACACAGGAGAGGTGCTGGATCAGACTGAAGGCCCATCTGGTGTCATGTCCCCAGCACTGACTGGTAGGTGATGATCGTCCAGAGAGCAGTAGGCATACAGAGTGGTTCTTGCCTTGGACTACCTCCAGTGAGAAGGTGGTATCACTGTGGCTGCCATTCCTCTAGCTGTTCTTAACTCAAGGTGTAAGGTTTGTTAGCAACTGTCACACCCATACATAAACAAGGCTTCCCAGAAGCTGGCTTGAATCTTCGGTCCCTCCAGTAGCCAACTTGCAGACCTCCCCGGTCTCTGCAGTATCTGAYGCAGATCTATGGCCTCTCTGGTATCTGGCTCCTTATCCTCTTATATTTACTACTCACYAGCTGGTATGGCTTTGTGTATGAGTGACTGGCCCCATATCCCTCCCCCTTAACTACTGGTGAAATCTGTCTGTTCCTTATGGTGCTGTCTGTAACTCATCAGCTTCTCTGTTATTTGTTACCTTCTGCAGGTTTTTCTGTCCTGTCCAGGAGTTTCTTAACCAAATCTCAGGCCAGGGCCTAGTCATCTGCTTGCAAACCTTGACAAAACCCAGCAGGGATGGGATTGGCAGGGATCAACCTTGCATGAGAAGAGGTCATCCAGTTTTCTGGTTCAAGTTTTCTGTCTGGGCTGAAACCAGGCTCATCTACAGTCAAAATGCAGACTGTCTCAGGCATTGAATTAACAACATTGTACTTTGGCAGGCTACYCTGCAAGCTTGTTCAGGAAAGGGGGTCTTGCCAGTGGATGATGATCTGCATGGATGGGGGTAACCTAAAAGATGAGAATCCTGGATGGTGGTGGGGCTTTGGGGCATTTGGAGGAGGAAGCGAGGGTACCTTCCCTGAACCATATTTTTCCCGTTGTTGGGCACAGTGCTAGTGGCACAGTGTTGTGCCTGGTGCAGTGCCAACATCGCCATACTCAGGAGCCGGGGGAAGCAAATGAGGACCTTTCTGCAGGGCCCTGAGCCAAGGAAGGACATAAATACATACCTGTAACAACCGAGCGTGTTCCTTTCATTCTGCTTGTTCTGAGCATGTGTAGGCTGGGCCAGTAGCAGAGTGGGAATGGCATCCTGCCCATGGAAGAGATTAGCATGGTCTATGAATTTAACAACAGCAAATGGAGGTGCATTGTCAAAAGGCAAGGCATCATGTATGTGGCAGAAAAAAGCATGCAAAATCAGATGAGCACTTGTGCARAAGTCAGGGCTGTGGGTCATTTGAGGAACAGGATACAGGGAGGGGATAAGCAGTTATTGATCAGCTCAAAGTGGAACATGAATTTGTGCATTTTAAGAATATTGAATCAGAATCAAAGATGGTAAAAATAAGGATATTTGGGCAAGTACCTAAGCTCTTGATTGCCTGGTTTTCAGGCATTGGAGTAGTGCTGAATTCATTGGTCCAGAGTAGAGCATAATATACCATTAGGCAATCTTAACTCCCCTTTGATAAAGTTTTGAACACTAAGTGTAGGATTCAGCTCTCACACTAGGATTCCTAAATTTAAATGTTGTCATATAAACAATGTGTCCAGGTCTCTGCTGTGGTCTGTGTAGACCTGGTTCTGAGCCTGCCGTGCTGTTTGCCTGCTCAGGTGTGTTTTCTTTAAGCAGAGCACAGCTGCTCTCCGGGCCCCACTGGCTAGTAGGAGCTAGGCCACCCAGCCCATGGGTGACACATACAGGTAGAACCCTAAATGTAGCTGTGTTAGTCTGAAAACTGGATCCTATCTGCAGTTTCCTTTTTGTATGAAACAGATTTCTCATGAAAGTAGATAAACCCCCTCTATCTCACTTTCTTTTTGCTGCAAACACGCCATCAATGCTATTACCAGTTCAGCCATCTCTTCACACCTCATAAAGCCAGCGATATCTCAGATGTTCACACATGTTTTCACTTTGATRTTTTCCATCTTATGCTACTGTATACACATACTGCAGGCAACGACCTGCTGAAGGGACGCACGTTTTTCGCGGTTAGGCAGCTGCAGCTGTGCATCCAATAGGGAAGTTCTTCCATGCCTCGTACCACTGGGAGTGCAGGGGACGGATGCATCGGGTCCCTGGAACTCAGGAAGTGGCAGACTGCCGGGCACCCACTCAGCTTTTTGCCATGTTACCAGTGAGCGCTTCTGCCTTGAATGCCCAGCCTTGCTGTCTCATGCAGCAGTCTTCTTGCCACYGTGCAGCCTCTTCCACTTGGCTCCATGTCGCCTTTTCAGCCCTCAGAGCACCACCCCTCTAACAGGAACAGCCCTTGCCTTTGGCTGGAGGGCATCAGGCACTCCCACCGTGCAGGGAGGCATCAGGAGAGCAGGGCTGCAGCCAGCAGCCTCACAGGGCTGTGGCAGTTGTACAGATGAGGACAGACACAGCTGGGAACAAAGCTTGCAGTCACCAGCAGCCAAACCCAGCAGGGGATCTCGGCACTGGCCTTGCCTAACAAGCTGCACACTTCATTCACTTCGTCTTGCAGAGTGCTGCTGGTTTTAATGAGATGGCAGCTCCCACCTCCTCATATGAGAARACAAGACCACTGGAGGCAGGTGAGACAACGGAGTACCAGCCCTGGGCTTGGTGGGAAGCTGTGGGCCTCATGGTCCCTTTGTGGCAGCACACTGGCAGGCATGTGCTGTGGTGGGATGTGGATTTGACCTGTGTTGAGGGGCAGGAGAATGTGGCTGAACTGCAAGTTTCTCTGGGAGAGGCAGAGGTCTGGGTTTCTCCTGGATGCTTGGGGTGGTGGAAGGGAGCCATTGGGCAGGCTTGAGCAGCTGTCTTCTCCACAGGAGCTTCCAGTGGCACCAGCAGCCTGCGTTCACGATTTGAAAACATGGCTAAGTCAGCAGAGGAGGAGAGCAGAAGGCAGGCAGAGGAGGAACGGATGAGGCGGCAGGCTCGGGAGTGCCAGGCAGCTCAGCGGAAGGTGAGCCATGGCCATCTTGCCATGTCCTCCAAGGCTTGTGAAGCAGACTTCCTCAGGGCCATGCAGCTCCATGTCCTTCTACCTGATCTCTTTACAGTAACCTCTTGCCTAAACTGCTTCCCTGCAACTGCCAGGGACTGCCATTGAACTTCATAGCTGTCACCGGATTTTCCCTTTTGGCACACAGATCAGGACGTGCCTGCACCCAGTCATGACCCCCTGTGCTTTGGCCTAGGCTCCTTCTTGCCTCTAGTGTGTGGCAAACACAGTGCAAAGCTCCCTAGTATCGCCATCCCAGCAGTCTGCATTCAGGGTTTTCCAAACTGGAGACTGCACCCAAACCCTCACATTTACGAGACCTCCTTCTACATTGTGCATTTTGCATTGTATCTGCAATGTGCAGATAAGGTTTCACCAATAAAGCACTCCCTGATACATTCCCTCCTTGAGTGTACTTTCTGCAGACCCCATAGTCATTACGGGCCTGCTAGTGTCCAGTYCCTAGGGCAGATTTATGGCAGCTGGAACAGATTTCAGCTGGAGGAAAATTTTCTGAATTGCTCTTTTGAGAATGGGAACGGACATTGCTCTGGACCTCATTCAAAGAGATTGAAGGGATCTGGTGACTTTTCTTCAGCAGGAAATCCCACAGAGAGAGAAGGACCACACAGGCAGCCCCTGCCACCGTGCCAGCAAGGGTGTGCAGGAGTGCTGGCTGAGACAGGCCTGTGGCACAAGGAGGACAGGTGCCAAGGAGGGCTGGGGAGAGTCAGGAAGGAGAGCAGGCACAGGGGATTGCACGCGGAGAGGGCTGTGCTTTACGGGCAGCCCTGTGGGAAGAAGTGGGGTGCAGCCTCAGCGTGGGAGAGGCTTTGGAAGGAGTGAGGGGGGAAACCTTGGGATGGTGATGGGACATGGCTGCACAGCACCTTACACCATGAGATGGCTCTTGGAGTGGGTCAGTGCAGTGGCAGTACAGTGAGCTGTAGCTAAGCGTGTGAGAGAGGTTCAAATACGTGAGCCGTGAGGGTCTTCGCAGCAATCCCAGGTGCCAGGTCAGCACAGACCTAATGGCTGAGCTGTTTCCCCGTTGTGCAGAGGATGATGCTCCGTTTGTGTCATGATAACACTAAAGGCATCTGCAGTGGAGCAGGCTCCCTTGTGTTGGGTGCTGCGCAGTCACGGGAGAGCTGCCTGCAGTGGGTGCTTTGCAAATGACTTTCCTGTCACTTTCTCACTTCATGGCAGGAGGCAAAAAGGGAGGATGAGGAAACACCACCCACTTTGCCACCGAGGCCAGCAGATCTGGGCAAAGAGCTGTGCAAGATCCCCAGCCAGGATCAGCCCATCTACAGCGAAGGTTTGGATGTCGGTGGAGACTATGAGGAGCTGCCAGAGCCCTCTGACTACTGTGACAGTACCAATGGAGGTGCTGACTATGAGGAGCTACTAGCACCCCCGGGAAAGCTGGATGCCATCTATGACCATGGAGGAGATGGAGGTGAGGACTATGAGGAGATCCTTCCTGAGGAGCCCAGCCAGAGCCAGCCCCACCTGGGTGAGTACTGATGAAAGAGCCCATGTCTTGGGGAGCTTGTATCTGTCTGCTCACCTCACTGGATGTATGGGACAGACTCCAGAGGGAATTTGTATCCTGAAGTCTACTGKGGTCAGGGTAGCAGCCCATGATGATGGAGACTTGGTTGTCTCCCACTCCCTTGCCTGTCTCCAAGGTGCGAGATCAGCTGCACAGGACGCTGGGCCAGGCAGCAAGTATCTCTGCTGGAACAGGACTCGGGCAGGAAAACCAGAGGGCTGCCGTGGGCTCTGAAGGACCTGGACCTGGACTGATGCTCTTGGTGCACCGTTCCCTGGCAAGCGACTGCCAGTGCTGCACTGAGGCCTGGGGGTCCCCTCTTAATTCAGCCTGTCACTCACACAGCTGGTGCTCATGACACCTGATCTGGTGGTGTCTCCTGGGTGTGGGGAGTGCAGGGTAGTCTTCCTCCAAGCACATAAGCAAACTGCATGGGCTGCTGTTGATGTTCCTGTCACAGCTTCACTGGTACTGGAGAGTGGAGAGGCTGGCGTTATACCCAGCCTTTTTCTTGGGAGAGGAACATGAAGAATCAGGACCCCGCCTCTCTCCTTGCAGAAGGGGAGGGAAGTCATACCTTGCTTTGAGCCATGGTACACCTCTCCCTGTTGATAGGGTTTGGATGTGGTTCACCCCAAGGCTGACAGCTGGGTGGAGGGTGGCACTGACCAGATCTATATGGCTGCTTTCAGCCTCTTTCTCATCTGCCCATCCTGTCTTCTGCAGGGGAAATGGACAATGTTTATGAGGTGGAGAGCCCTGGGACCTGTGCAGTGGCTCTCTACGATTACCAAGGAGGTGGGTCTGCCATCCAGGCTACGGGGAGAGACACTGGGAGCTGGCTGGGGTGGTGCGGCAGGGGGCTGGTGGCTTACACCATCAGCAGTGGTGAAAAGATTTCGACTTGGTGGTTTAAATTTCTTCCTCTTGGAAAGCAGGATGAGACCTGACTTGGGAACACAGAGGCTTTATCCTTCATCTGTGAAGTCTTGCTCCTTCTGTGTTTTATCTGTGCTGTTTGGTGGGGGTTGGATGAGATGAACTCTGATGGTTATCAAAATGCTGGTTGTGTAGTCTCCTCCTGGGAGGGCTGGGAGGAGGGATGTAAAACCAGCTCTCTCTGGGGTTATCTTTGCATTGTGACTATCTTTTCTGAACAATTTTTACAGATGGAGATGATGAGATTTCTTTTGATCCTGGTGACACAATCACACACATCGAGATGGTAGATGAAGGCTGGTGGCGGGGGCAGTGCCGGGGCAAAGTAGGCCTCTTTCCAGCAAATTATGTGAAGCTTCTGCAGTGAAACCATCATTGTCCAAGCCACTTCCTTCCAAAATTTTGCCTCTCTCTGCTTCAGCCTTTTACATGTTACTAGCTTAATTTGGCTTGGCCTGGCATGTCTACATGCAAGAAATACCAAGGAGCAAACTGGCAGTGTCTGAGGGAATGCTTTGGCCTGTGCCCAAGAGGACTTTGGTTCCCATCCACTTCCAGATGGGAAAGGTGGGATGGTTTAAGAGCATGTGAGTGCAATATAAGACATCTTTTCTTCCTAGGCTGTCCCACACGTCACCCAGCAAGCTTGCAGGAGAAGTGTGCCCATTCCTGTTCCCAACAGCGCAATTCACAGAAAAGAAGCACCGACTCTAATCCAGTCAAGGCAGAAGGGACATGAGCTATGGGACATTTTTAAGTTGCTGTGGCCCTGGATCTCATCCTACCCAGGGGTCAAGGAAAAGACCACTGTGAAGGCCAAACTWGCCTTTGTTCCCAAGAATGGTTTCCACTTGCAGGATGAACCATGTTTGCAGCACGGKGTAGAGAAGCATGAACCTGGTCTATCTGGGCAGATTTTGGGGCTGGGGCCTGGGAACATTTGACCATCACAGAGAACGCTGCTGACTTTTCCTGCACACAGACACAAGCTTGGCTGTAGTGAGCTGTTCCATTAAACGAGAAGTGTGTGCTGGCTCAGTGAAAATGTAGGATGATCTTGCTGGGGTAGGAGATTACTCGCTTGGTTTTCCTCTGTGTGCCAAGAACGCTGTTGGAAGATGTGTCATTTCTGGGGTAAACCTTGAAAAAAGGAAGAGTAAAAATTAGATTATTTTCTGAGAAAAAATATTCTGGAAAATCTGTCTTAGAGCAAGAGAAAAATGCTAAAAGGCTTCATTTAACAAAGAAAATGTTAATAAATGTCTTGGTCCTCATCCAGGCAGCCCATCAGAGGAATGTTCTGCTAGGGAAATCCTTTCAATCTAGCAAATGAATCGGAATAAGTGCAGCTTGATACAGGCAGTAGGAAATTTTTAAGAGAGTTCCATTTTTCCTGTTAACTGCTCTGATAGTATAAACAAGCATACACRTGCAGGTGAGGCGGGAAGAGCAGTCCCACAGCTTGTCTCTAGCCTAAGGGCTCCAGTGTGCTTTGCAGGCAGTAGGTTCCCCCGTCCAGTATTTGGCTCAGCCTGTTCTGTCTGCTGTTGGGTGGTTTGAATCCCTGTGCTGAAGTCAGGCCTCCCCAGTGTGGCAGTACAATAGCTAATGCTTCACAGGCCTTTGCAGGACTCGCTAGTTAAGAAATATTTGCAGTTAATGCTCTCACCAGTTTAATCAACAAAGGAGTGAATTACTTGTTACAGGGTCTGCTGGCTAGAGCCTCCTTATCTGAAGAATGCTATTGTTACTTACAATATCCTGCTTACCTGACACAGTTTGGTGAAGAATGAGTTGCATAACCTAAAGGTATATAAACTTTGTAACTGCCCTGTTTGGGCAGAGTTCCCATCAGCAGTGTCTGTCACTCTGCTGCGCTGTGCTCTCCCTCACAGCTGTAGTAATAAACTGCTTCTGTTCTGGCCTAAAATTGCATCCCGGTTATTCTGTGACAGCACTTGTCCCCCGTGTGTGTTGTAGACTTGGTTCTTTGCACAGTGAAAAGGGCCCCTGATTCTAGCCCTGCTTCATCACAGATGTGGGGAAAAGGCGGAGCAGGTGGGAAGCAGGACAAGAGGAAGTTTTTTACTTTTTATGTTTAAAGCAGTTTGCAGTAATAATCCAATGCAAACTGAAGCCCTCCCTTGAGCCAGTATGTTCCAGACTAGATGCTCAACATGCCACTGTAGSAGTTGGTTGTTTCCTTTATGGTATGCAAGTACCATCACAATAGGAATAAATCAGGGACACGCTGAGTAGCACAGCATGTGAGATGCTGCAGGAGCACCCCCCAGTGCAGTGCCAGCTGCCAACAGCAGGGGTGCAGAGGGTCCCACTGTGACACCTTTAGAGTTCGGTGCAGCTCGCAGGTTGGTTCTGGACCATCCTGTGCTTGAACAAGAACAGCATCCCTGCTCAGTGTTTGATACTGAGAAAAATCGTGATATGTGTCTGTTAATCATGGGAAAGACACATTGTGATTCAGGTTAGAAATTGTCCATTTTAATGTAAATTTTCTGGAGGTTTTTGATTTGGGTTTTTGKTTGGTTGGTTGGTTTTGGGGTTTTTGTTTGTTTTGTGGGTTTTTTTTCTCTGAAATAACTTTCCCTATATTTTTTCCTCATGCAGGAAAATCCTTTATTTCCTGATGTTATTTTCCAGGGGGATCTCCAGAATGGGCCTCATTGTGGCAGACTTTCTTATGTGTCCTAGTGAGACTCTGAACTAGGGGTGTTTCAATAATTTTTTACAATTAAGAAGGGTATATAGCAAGTAGAGCTGGCTGAGAGGCTTGCAACCTGTTTGGGTAGGAGCAACAGACCATCCCAACACATGGGTTACAGAAACATTTTTTTCCCTGAAGAATAAAATCAGTGTGTTGTGCACTAAGAAGAACTGGCAAACTGCTCCTAACAAGCTGTATGCCTCATAGTCCCATTTTTGGCTCTCCAGTAGTTTTCTTTGGGAACAGACTGGATTTTGCTGGATATCTCTTAGTAACTGAGCTATGGATGAGTATGGATGAGTTTTGGCCCCTTCCAGTGTCCCTCTGTGGCACAGCTCCAGAAACACTGCTGTGGCTTCAGGCRTGCACCTGCATGCGCAGCCTGAGCCAGCGTCCCTCCCCATGCAGAGCCTTGCGCTGGTGGCTGACTGCTCCTGGCTTCTGCCAYGGTATTGGACACTGTTGGCCCTGCAGATTTGACCAGCAGTGGAATTGCCCCAACACCCATGCAATCATTTCAGCTTGGACCCAGTTGCAAAGCCCCTGAAAGAAGAGGCTAAGCTGAGGCAGTGGCAGCTGGACGAAGCTGGCTGCCCCACGTCACCAGCCAGCTCTCAGCCACTATCATCTACAGACACACCACTCAGAACAATTGCATTTGGATTTTTTTATGGCTATAAAGCAAAGCAAGCATTTCTGGTGAGGATTTAAGCAATGCCCGCTCACAGCTCAGTGCTAGTAACTTGCTGTTTGACGAAAGCATTGAGAATAATGGGTGGCTTGTTTAAACTGCTGGCAGCTGTGGTAATGTGCAAAATCCTACAGAGCTTTCATGGCAGCCTGGAGAAACCCAGCAGACATCAGACTCAGTGCCAAAGCATGTGCGGAAAGAGGATGGTGTGACAGCCCCTTTGCGGAGGCCAGATTTTGCAATCCAAGACACTGCCCCTTGTCCCGTGCAGGACCTGGCTTAGCACCTTGGACAGCCCCAGGGCAGAGCTCACGGCCTTGCTCGGGGCTGGCGCATCTCTGGTACCACCTGAAATTGCCTTTTACAGCATTCCCTGGTAGCAGCGTAGCTGCAACAGGTCCTGGGCTGAGCTCAGCACATGACACTTGCAAAATAAAGACGTAATCCTGGAACTGTAGCCTTGTTCCCAACTTGATTTTGCCATTCTGCCATCAGTGATGTGCTGAGGATCAGACAAGTGGTGGCAGTGTGCCACAAGCAGCCGCTGCCTGGGCAGGGAGCCCTGAGCCCACTACTGCCATCAAAGATTTCCCACAGACGGGCAATGCCGCACCAGCGCCACACTGGCACTCTGTTGCAGCCCTGGTATTGCTCATGCATTGCTGCCTGGGGAGCCCGGCGTGCCCCGTCCCCACACAGCCTTCCGCAGGGCCCCCCGCACCTCCTGGTTGCGGAGGCTGTAGATGAGGGGGTTCAGCATGGGGGTGACGATGCAGTACAGTGCGGAGACCAGTGTGTCGGCTGCTGGGGAGTAGCCGGAGCTGGGCCGGTTGTAGTTCAGGTTGGCCGTCACAAAGTACAGGACAACCACGAGCAGGTGGGCAGAGCATGTGGAGAAGGCCTTGCGCCGGCCGGTGGCCACGGGCATCCCGAGGACAGTGGCCAGGATGCGGAGGTAGGAGACAACAACAAGCAGGAAGGGGCTGAGGCCCACAAAGACACTGGCAACGTGGAGTGCCACTTCGCTGGGGCGGGTGTTGCTGCACGCAGCCCTCAGCAGTGGGGGGACGTCACAGAAGATGTGCTGAAGCTGGGCAGCCCCGCAGAAGGAGAGCCTGGAGGCCAGGAGGGTGTGCACGGCCGAGTCCAGCATCCCCCAGAGCCAGCAGCTGGCAGCTGCCACCACACAGACACCCCGGCTCATGGCATGGGCGTAGCGCAGGGGCTGGCATATGGCTGCGTAGCGGTCGTAGGCCATGATAGCCAGGAGCGCACACTCAGCCCCCGCGCACCCCATCAGGAAGAACATCTGTGCCAGGCACCCGTGGTAGGAGATGGTAGCCTGCGGGCGCAGGGCATTTGCCAGGATCTTGGGCACTGTCACTGATGAATAGCAAATGTCCAAGCAGGACAGGTGACTGAGGAAGAAGTACATGGGGCTGCGGAGATGGGGATCCAGGGACACGAGGGCAAGTATTGCAGAGTTCCCCAGCAGCGTGGCCAGGTAAATGGCGAGGAAAAGAACAAAGAGGAAGGGCTGGCCATGGGAAAAGCCCAGAAGCACGAACTCCATCACATGAGTCTGGTTCTCACCTGCCATGGGGCCAGCTGGGTTGGTCTGTGGGCAGAAATGAGCACTGTGAGGAGGAGGTGGTGACTGTGAGCCAGGGAAGCACAACCACCCATGAGGCAAGGGTTTCACTGGTAGGATGGCTTTGGTCCTACAGTGGTTGAAAGCTTCCCATGTTGGGATTTCACAGACACTGGGATTTCACAGACACTAGGATTTTAGAGTCCAGAGAGTTGCATTCAGTGTTGGATACCTGACTGCAAGAAAATCACACAGAAGAAACCAAGAATGGTGTGCATCTAGGCTAACCAACACCTCCTCGGTTCTCCTGCCAGCCCAACTCCCTGTCTTGATGAGTATACCAAGCGTGTCTCTCTTTTCCTCCTGGTTGCACTTACGGTGACTACATGCTTCCCTGCCCCCTGGACATGGTCACATCATTCTTTAGATGCCACAGCCACTAAGCTTGTTCTTCCCCAGCCGCTGGGTTGGGGATGTGGCATCACCCTGCACCAGTTAAAATATTTTTTTTTCTTTATCCTCTCTCCTGCTCTGCCATTTTTGGGGTGCTTTCCTCTACAATAACCAGCATTTAAAAAAACACAGATTCTAACTGAGGGTGACTGACCACATGGTGTTTGTTGAGCCACATGCGAATTTAAGTCATCATGGATCTCCACTGGCCTGGGCTTCCTGACCTTTCTTCCATCATCCTATTTCAATTTCCACCCCGACAAAAGGGTTTTGCTTACTGGCATGTGAAGCTATGATGACCACGTCCACATAATGGAAAAGGCATGGGGAAGCGGTTATTGCTCATAACCCTCAGCCAAGGGCTGTTGAAGGTAGTGCTTGCTGGGTGCTTGTGGCCAGGGCTGCTGCTGCCCACCATGCCAATGCCATGAAGCCCAGCAGATGTAGGCCAGGTGCTTTGGTGTGCAAATACGGCCTGGTGCAGCAGCCTCTGTGAGGCTGCTGAAGAAATGGGGCTGAGAGAGAGGTTGAAAACCACCTGCAATCACCTTGTCTTGGGGCGCAGATGTGTCCCAGCCAGCACTCGGCACRGGCACACACTGCACTCAGCCAGTCTGAACCCAGGGGCTACTCTCGGCTGGGTGAGGAAAAGGATCCAGAGAGGCTTAAGCTCACATATATGATGATAAGTGGGCAAACAGGGCTGGAAAGCACCAGGGCAGACTGTGGCTGCATGACAACACAGGGCACCTTGGGGAACCATGGGTGATCTTGGGGCTGTGCATAATAAAATCCTGTTCTCCCTATGCAGCTTTTTCTTTGGCTCCATTTGATTGCCTCAGTAGATGTTAGCACTCTAAACTATTCCTGAATCAGAGAATAAGGTAACTGGCCAGTGTACTGGCCATTGCTGAGCAAGTGTTTGCCAGGATCTGCGGCAGGACCAGTAATGGCTTCTAGGCAAGTTCTCACTGGCAGCACTGGGATACGGCTCAGGTGCGAGGGAGGATTGCACATCACTGAACTCAAGGATTTTGTTCCTTGCTATTCTGACTTGGAAATCRTACATTTGAAACAAGGCTTGCCTGCCTCAGTACAGGGCAGCCGTGAGCAGATTTTCCTTACAGGCAACTCTGACAAACCTCCTGTGGTCAGGATTCAACAGCGTTCCCCAGACAAGCTATCAATTCACTCTCCATTTACTAAACATTAAAGATGGCTATGCAGGGGCCCATTGGCTCTATATAAGACCAAAGTCAATATGACCAACAACAACAACAACAAAAAAGGCATTCCCTTCCTCTTAATAGATGTATTTTTAGCTACTGAGGTCAATTGTCATGTCTCTGATGAGATTGAACAACTCAGTTAAATTTCAGGTTGGTACCCTTGCTTTACACACATTAATCTGTTTTTAATTTCTCTGACCAAAGCATGTATCTACGTATCAGTCATGATTTTAAAATGTTGAGCAATGGAGAATTCACTGCTTCTGTTGGGAGTTTTTTTCTTATAGCTACTTACAGCAAAAAACTGTCAATGCACTGTTAAAAATTGTGTGCTTTTTTTCCTGTTGGAATTGCTCGGATGTCAGCTCTGTCTCATTCATAATTTTCAGGTCTTTCTCTTCCAGATTAAGGACTCTCTATTCTAATAGTATTTTCTCCTTGCTTCTACTTGCGCACTGTGATCAGTATCATTGTTTGCTAAGTAGAAGAGCTAAATTCTGATTAATTTTTCTTTTACTCTCCAGTTTTTGAAGTTTTTTTTAAAAATTTTAATATTGAGAGGAAAACTTTCAGTCAGAAGATTAATCCTTCTTTGCCTAGCAAATAATGACATCCAAACTTGTTACTCCATCTTGGATGTGGGTGCTACAAGGCTGAGAAACTGCTGCCTGGCTGAGATCTCCAGCAGTCTCCATGATCAACATATTCTTTAACTTTTTTTTTTTTATTACTATTTTTGCATACATTGGACGTGTACGTAAGGACTATATCATCCAATATTCTGGAAATCTCGGACCATCTCTCTTCCTCCAGCCAGCCCCCAGCCAAAGCYGTGTGCATTTTGATGCAAGAACAGCCCAACTTGTTCGGCCCAGTGTTGCAGCCAGGAGYGAGTGCCCGAGGGGGGCGAAAGCTGGGAGAGACCACAGCAGTGTTCCCTAGGAATCGTCTCCKGTCTCCAGCTGTCCCTGTCTGCAAAGCTGCATAATTGCACATTGATCTGTATAAATGCAAAATTATGTATGTGTGAACTTTCACAGCGCTAAGGCAGTTGGTGGTTTTGTTAGGGCACAAGTGACTCCATGGTGTAGGCGTGAGAGGGGAAGGGGCTATCCAGGACCTTGTTGGATGCTTTTACTACGGACCTGTTAGCCAGAGGCAGGAGCCAGCTGACAAGTTACGGTGAAGCCAGCACCAGTGAAGGTGGGGACCTGCCTGTTACATAGGAGGAACAGGGGACCTCAGGAACCAGAGTGATAAAAATAAGAATCAATTTAATAGTAGGAGGTTGGGCTTGTAAGGGTTAGTCACCTGTTTATGCTCCGAACTGGGGCTCAACACTTGGAAATAAGAGCAGGTGAGCAAGAGGTGTGTGAGCCCATCGCATGCTAACAACAACCCCTTGGTTTGATGTAAGTACACAGCGATGACATGTAACTCATTGTATTTGCAGCAGCAGCAGGGAATTGTTAGTTCCACTGCAGGAGGGACAGTGAGTTCTGGAGAGCTGCAGATGATTCTCTCCCCATGCTGACAAATTCAGGCTGGATTAGGCATGGAGCTACAGGGCTACAGTACGGCCGTAGGAGTTTTGCAGAGGAATGACCCTRATTTTTCACCATGCTCTGGAGTAATGTAGCGGTCAGTGGACACAGCCACATGACAAGAAATGCCAGGTTTAAAACCTTTGTCCTCAGACATCCTGTACACAATGAAATTGGAAGAAATGGTAGGAAAAATCTTCCTTTCTCCCTTGAACTGCACAGGAATGAGCCTTGAAAGTCTCTCCACCTTGCCTCAGCTCCTTTCCTCTCTCTCTCTCTCTCACTTGTACTGAAGGCGATTTCTCATGGTAACTAATGACTCACCAAGTATTTCCCAGTGCAGCTACACCTTTGCCCACCACTGACCAGTCCAGAAAGGCTGGATAGAGGGGCAGAGAGGGAGGCAGCTGGTTTCTGTCATTCCCCCTGGGAGAAGGAAGGTACCCATGACCGGTGCGATGGTGATGCACTAATCCGAGACCCAGCTCAGCTCTGGTGCAGTTCCTGAAGCAGGGTACCTTACATCGCCACTGTGCACTTCTGCATAGCTCCAGCATTTTGGGGTGCATTGTGTCACCCTTCCTTCTATAGGAAGCCAGATGTGTTCCGTGCCCACCCAGGGAAGCCAGCTGCTCCTGCAGGAGGATGTGGCTTTCCTTGTCAAGCCACCACATCCCATTTGCACTCAGGTGAGCWGACCAGATAGCCTGGAGCATATAGCCATGGGAGGTAAGGTCCTGAGCCTTGGGTACAGTCCAGTCCCAGTTTGAGGTGATGGCTGGACTGAGGGAGCTGGCAATAATACAGGATTAATTTCTCCTGAAAAGGACTGGATTGTTTTGTTTGAGGCATCACCAGCAGCCACAGCCTGCTTGCATGCCCAGATCACCCACCCAAGAGCCCTGGGTGCCAGTACTGGGTTTGCCCCCCAGATAGTAGTAGTGCTGACAGGGACCCCTGTGAGGGTCCCACCATGAGTGAGGCCCTGCCCCACCACAGGCAGCCGTCCTGCTCTCCCAGCCCTCCCTTACCTCCATGTCCAAGGGCAAACAGTGGGCGACAAACAGTGGGCGGCATCCAGTGCGTGGTAAGAGGGAAAAGCTAGCAATGTCCCCAGGTGCTGTCCAGTTTGTCTTACCTGCATGAGGAAAAGCCTGTGTGTCCTCACGGCTGCGAGTGGAGGAGAGGCTTTTAACCCTGCGAGGGCCCTGGGGGAGAGGCTTTCAGAGGTAGCTCTTGTTCAGTGGCAGGAGCAAGGAACAGAGGAGCATTCCCCCAGCCAGCCTGCACAAGTGGGATCTGAGCCCACAGGACAAAGTCCTCCTGGCACAGGACCCACCTTGATCTGCTGTTCTGCTCCAGGCTGTACCAAGTGCAGACCAGCCAGAGCTCTCTAGCCCTGGCCTCCTGCTCCAGCTCTGTGGCAGCTCTTGGGGTGCCTGGGCTGCAGCACAACTGACCATGCCGGGCACCCTGGGCCATAGGAGGGTGGCTGGCTAGGGAGGCTGAGGGCTGCAGTCCCTGTGCCCCAAGTCCTTCTTTATGACCCTGTTTTATCTGTTGCAGGGCTATGAGGTACCTGCACTGGCCAATGCCAGCAGAGAGGCAGCAATGAGGAGGGCTGGCCATTGGCCACACTTGCAGCAACAAACCTGTGGGCAACACAGCCRTAAGGTGACTGCATGGCACCTGCACCACATCTGTGCTCCCACCATCTACAATAACCATGCCCACCCGACCCAGGCTGTGCAGGACTCTCTGGAGTGGAGAGTGTGGTCCAAGGGACTAGGAGAGAACATGGCCATGGCGGGACTGTGATCTGGCAGCAGCTCTGATTGGACTTAGTTAAGGCACCAAGTAGAGTCCTGTGAGTTCTTGAAGAGCTAGGCAGCAGGATTATATGGACTTACACAGGATGAATGCTGCCTGCTGAGCCTGGAGCCATTCCTGATAGAAACAGCAGGTTTAGCTGGAGTTCACCACATAGTGCCATGGAAAYGTAAAGTGGGAAACCCAGGAAGTGTGAAAACTGCCACAGGGAGTGAATCTGGAGATCAAGACTGAGACATGATTGTTTCTGCAGCAGGAATACGTCATTGCTTTATTGCAATCTTTCTGCAACCTCTGTTTCCTGATGATCGGGCAATGGGAGCTGATCCTATAATAAGCTCTCTGTATCTGAAATTTCAAGAGTTGAGGAGCTGAGCAGTAACGTCATTTGGAAAGTAGGGAAAGCATAGGCAACAACCCTACACAGGAAGGAATACCCTGTGTGGGAATTCAGCACAGACACTAGAGGAAGCTACTACCTCAATGAGAGGAAAATTCTTGTCAGAGAGGATGTCTGAGGTTGTAAAAGATGAATAGCAGTAATTATGAGTCCTGTATGTCTAAGACTGTGTTTTCAGGGAAGTTGGGATGACAGGGTAGAAGGACCATGATAACAGGACTTTGTGACACAGCCATTTGCTTTGAGTTTACAAAATTACACCTTTCTCTTGTGGCAATGATGAATGTTTCCTTGTTTCATACAGAAACTCAGTGGCACGGCATTCCAAAATAATGTGGCTACTCTCCCACGATTTTAAATGAAGGACATGCTAGCAGCACTTGGAGAAACCCCCTCCCACACTGATATTTGAAATAAGGCTTACTGAGATCATCAACACTTGGCACAAATATTAAAATATACTGAAATCTTGCCAGATGCCAGAATCTTGGTATTTAGTTCTGGTAATCCATGTCCATTTTCTGTGGCAAAGTCTTCAGGACGGCCTTTATGAGAAGAAATATCAATGTTTGTATCCTCCTCTGGTCTACTGAGGCATATCAAATCTAGCCTTGGGGTCCAGTGAGAAATCAAATCTCCATGAATTTGTGAAGTGTTAAGGGAGTTGTTTTTTAAACCAAATGCCTAAATTTGGGGGTGTAACCACAAGGATCAGGCCCAGCTCCTGGAATTACTCAGCACTTCTGGAAATCAGACTCTTAACTGGGTGCAGGGCCCTTGCCTTCTCCAAGCATGTGTTGCACTTTCCAAAAAACAAGTGTACTGTTGTAAAACTGGGAACTTCTCCAAGTCATATTTCCCTACTTGTTTTGAGAGATGCATTCTTCCAGCTCAAGGATTCTTTCTCAAGCAAAACCCACCATTGCTTGTATCAGAGCTCACTACAGCAATACTGCCAGCTCACTGTTAATAGTCTCCACATGTGCACAATGGATGCAGAGACAAGGAAAACAGTGCAATCCATGGTGTTCAGGGTGGCAGGAATCTGCTTGCTGGATCCAACCCCTACCCAGCCAGCACAGCCAGCTCCATGGTCAGACAAAGCTGCTCTGTGCTGTATCATCAGGTCTGGGAAACCTCTAAGGCCAGAGATCCCACAGCTTCTCTAACACCCTGTTCCAGTACTTAATGATCCTCAGAGTAACTGTTGTTCCTTACATCCAGCTGGAAGGAAACCTCTTGAACTTCCAACTCTGAAACCTCTGGGTTTTTTGTTGATAGTAACTCAATATGAGTCAACAATGTGTCCTGGTGGCCAAAAGGGCCAACCATATCCCGGGGTGCATTAGGCACAGTATAGCTAACTGGCCGAAAGAAGTGATTGTCCCACTATCCTTAACTGTACCTCAAGTACTGCGTGCACTTCTGGGCTCCACAATGTAAGAAGGATATAGAAATATTAGAATATGTCCAAAGGAACGCAACAAAGATGGTGAAAGGACAAGAGAGCATGACTTATGAGGAGCAGGTGAGRATACTAGGTTTGTTCAGCTTAGAAGAGACTGMGGTGACCTCATGAGGGGGAGTGGAGAGGGAGATGCTGATTTATCTCTGTTGTGCRGTGATAAAATGCAAGGGAATGGCTTAAAGCTGTGTCAGGGGAAGTTCAGATTGGATATTAGGGAGAAGTTCTTCACTGAGAGGGTGGTCAAGCACTTGAACAAGCTCCCCAGAGAAATGGTCATGGCTCCAAGCCTGTCAGTGTTCAAGAAGCATTTGGACAACACTTGTATATATGGTTTAACTTTTAGGTTGCCCTGTGTGGAGTCAAGAGTTGGACTAAATGATTCTTGTGGGTCCCTTCCAACTGAGAATATTCTATGATTCTATGAACTTGAAACCTCCTGTCTGAATTTTGCCTGCTGCCTCTCATCCTCCCTCCATGCCCCATTGTGATGAGCCTGGCATTGTTTTCTTGATAACCTCCCCATAGGTACTGGAAGGCTGCTATTTTGTCCCCCTCAAAGCCATTCCTTCTGCAGGCTGAACAAGCCCAGTTCCCTCAGCTTCTGCTYGCAGTGCAAGTGCTCCAGCCCTGACCATCTTGGTGGCTCTCCACTGAATTCTTCTGAGTTTGTTAGTGTATTTATTCTTCCAGGGAACCCAGCACTGGATGCAGTAACTGGATATGATCTCAGAAGTACTGAGTAGAGGGCCATAACCACTTCCCTCATTCTACTCTCTTTGGTTCTGTTCACACAGCCCAGGATGCTGTTGGCCACCTTTGCCGCCAGGGCATACGGCTCACTCATGTCTGGCTTGCTGCCCACCAAGGGCCCCTAGGGCCTTTTCCGCAGAGCTGCTGCCCGGCCAGGCATCCCCAGACTGTCTTGTTGCCAGGGGCTCTTACTTCCCAGGCGCCGGACTTGGCATTTGTCCTTGTTGAACTTTGTGGGGTTCCTTCTGGCTCATTCTCCCAGTCTGTCCAGGTCCCTCTGGATGGCAGCCCTGCCCTTRAGCATATTGACTGGTCCCCTCAATTTGGTGTCACCCGCAAATTTGTCAAGAGTGCACGCTGTCATCTCTTTCGTATCACTAATGAAGATGTCAAACAGGACAGATCCCGGGACAGATATCTGAGATGCTCTACTTGTCACTGGCCTCCAGGTAGAGCATGACCGGTTAACCACCACTCTCTAAACCTGATGATCCAGACAGTTTTACACCACTGCTTTCACTGATGTTGCTGTTTCTTTGCCATATGTCAGCTTTGACAAAAGTTGAATGCACTTTTCATCCTGCGTGTTCTACACACACTTCTACTGGCTGGGCAATGTCATTTGCCCTGGCTTTCTGTGACCATATCTGGCTCAGGAGCTTATTGGTTTGTTAATGGCAATGTTTCTCCCTGCTGGCTGCAATGGGCTTGTGCTCTGTTTTTTCCCTCGGTGATTTTGACTGTCACTGATGCAGTTCTGATTGTGTTAATACTGTACTGTCCACTGCAGATGTCATCCAAACAGTAGTTCAGACAGATTTAGTACAAACCGTAGCTCGGGTTTGTGTGTTCTATTTTTCCCCTGAACATCCCTTTTTAAAAAACTCCGTGGGCAACATTCTGCGTGATTTTCTTATAAATACCACAGTTGTAACACTCAGGCTTATTTAACAGAGATTATAGTAAAACACCCTGTTTTACTATGACATCAATACAGTCGAGTGTCCTGAGCTTCCAACTCCCTTGTACCAGCCAGACATTGCCATACTGGAGCAGGTCCTGTGGAGGTCATAGAGGTGGTTGGGGTTGGAGCACAGGACATACAAGGAGAGGCTGAGACTGCTTTGTGCAGCCCGGAAAGGAGAAGGTGAAAAGGAGACCTTACTGTGGTCTGCAGCTGCCTAATGGGAGTGGGGAAAGATGATGGAAACAGACTCTTCTCACAGTTGCATGGTGATGAGAAAAGGCAACAGGCACAAGCTGTAACAGGAGACATCTTCACCGGATGTCAGGGAAAAATCCTTCATGCACTGGATCAAAGTCCTGAGAGGCCATGGACTCTTTGTCCTTGGAGATATTCAGCACTCGCCTGGCCACAGCCCGGAGCAACTTGTGCTAATGGGTCCTGCTCTGAGCAGGGCTTGGACCAGGGGCTCCTTCCCACCAGCACAAGTCTGATTTCTGGAATGAAATTCTCATTAGGTTTTGTACAAACAATATTTCAGGTTCTTTCCCATTGATTTCCTCAGGGGAAGAGTTTCCTTTGGGAATTTTTTTTGCAGATAAGTTGCTGGAGTTGCCTGTTATTCAGACCAGGCAAGAAGCAAGAATAAGCAAAATTTGGCATTTCCAGTTTGGCCTAACCAAGATAGGACAAAAGCCTCGCACTGCATCTTGTGAGAGTGGTAATGGATTACTGTCTGACTTTTTTTTTCCTAGCACTCGACAAGGAGATTTTTTGGCTGAAAAAAATTGCATGGTCTCAAGCTTTTATTCATTTTAATTGACCACTTGTGTTCATATTTTAGGAAAAAAGGCAATGAGGGTTGCACCTATGTGATCCAACTGTAAAACTGGCCAAAGCTGACCTGATTTACTTGTGTTTCTCATGGGCTAAGAGCATGCACAAACTCAAACACCATGATCATGCAACGTAAAGTGACTTGTTACCCTGTGGTACCAACCCTGCATTGCGGGGTACCTACACAGAGTCCCAGAAAATGGAAAGTGGGGTCCTGGCACCAGCCCCAGGATCACTGTTTCTTCCTGGCCAACTTGCACTCAGAAAGCAACAAGGAAAGTCTTTCCTGTCACCACTGAGCAGCACTTTTGCCTAATGATTGCTACCTGGTACTTCCTGGACAGCTCTGGCACCTGCTGACCCATCTCTGTTCCTCTTCCTATGGCCAGCTCCATCCTCCTGCTGCATCCCTCCAAGGCTTCTCACCCAGGCCTTGCCCAGGCTTGGGCATCAAGTCTGCCCCAGGGGCCAATTAGTGCACTTTAAACAAGATGCTTTAAATAGAAGGCTGAAGTTTGAGAGAGAAGTTTTCTTGTTTCCAGTTTGTCTGCTTGGTACCCATTCCCCACAGGCTTCTCTCCACAGAGAAAATGCCACCAGGGTTTCAGTGCCAATTACTGAAAGCCTAGAGTACTTCACTTCCTCACCTAGCATGTTTTTGTGAGACTTGTAAACAAGGCACAAAGTGGGCTATTAAAAGTTTGAAGCAGTCACTCSTGCAATAACTTTGAAGACGTTTACATCTGCTGTAATCAATTGCATCATAATGTAGAAACAGCAGAATGAGACATGGAGAAAGAATGTCTTTGTKCTGTATAGACTTCCCATCTTTGAAACATTCACACTCTAGACAAAAAAATACACACAAAGTTGTTGAAGTACTAAAAGGAGAAAAAGGTAAATAATTTAACAGTGCTTTAGCAGTCAATATGAAATACCTGAATGACAGTAAACTTTATGGAAATACAAAGCTGAAGTTCCACGTCCATTTGTAATACTGATTGTGCCTTCTTGCCCGAACCCCTGCTCTACTCTGAGGCAGTATCTCTATACCATGTATGTATACTACAGCCATGTCAGATAGGTATGACAGATTGTTGTAGGTATGAAGGGCAGTTTGATATCCCTGGCTTTCACTGGGAGCTACAGGGTCCTGACCCATCTGTGGGGTGGGTGCATAGGGAGATACAGGTCCGTATTTAGTGCAAGACCCACTCCATGACTGATGTGAGCCAGATCACAGCTACGTCTGGAGCAGGTACAACAGGTGCTGCAACAAAAGCATGTTGGCTAGGGCCACGGTGTCTGATCTAAGCACCTGGAGAGACATCTCACAATATGAAGCTGGGCCAGAGTTTTTCATAGAAATGTATGTTTTACAGTTTTAGTTATGAACTTGATTTACTACTGGAGGAATTTAGCAAGAGTGTTTGTGGCAGCGCTGGAGGTCAGGACATGGCATGCCTGGAGCAAGTAGAGGGAGCACAGCAGGAGCCCTTGAGAAAGGTTTTACAGGGAAAGACAGTGCTGCTGATTTGATAGCCAAAATTCAACAGAGACACCAACACTGATTTCTTGACCTGTTTAGAGTAATACATAGTGTAGCACAAAGATGATACAGACTCACCTGCACTTGTCATTCTGTGCTCTCTTTCATCAATGGAGAGTGACTGGTGGTTTTGGGGCAATTTGCCCAATCTGTCAGGCTGGGACGGCTCAGACTCATGGTCCCTCTAGAGACCRGTGCCAGGCCTGAGACAGTCTGAGCATCCCTGGAGTCTGCTTCCAACATCCAGCAATTTCAAGGCTATTTTGCAGGTATGTAGGTGTGCACCACTTCTGTTGTCAAGCACGGCACAAGCAATCCAGGAGGTTTCTGGATATGGGGAGACACTTGGCCGGACATGGTACTCACAAGAAAGAACTGGCCAGGCATGTAAAGGCTGAGGGTAGCCTTAGATGCAGTGACCACAAGATGAAGGAGTTCAGAATCCAGAAAGAAGGGAGAAAGGCAAAAAGTGTGAGGGCCTGAGCGCACTAATACACCTTAAGGTCCCTGATCAGTCTCACCTGCAACCTCCACCCACACTCTGCCTGTGGGCCCAAGAGCTTCATTTCATCTCAGGCCTGGAGCTTAATCCTTGCTCTCATGGGCAAAACAATCTCAGCTTGAGTTTCACTTAATTTATTGCCAATTAACATAAACTTTTAATTACTGATTCAGATACTGAGGAAAAAACATGATGACAAATAATTAAAGAAACACTTAGGGAAACACCTTTCCTGCCCTTTCCCAGGCTCAGCTTCAGTCCAACACCTTTTCTCCCGCCTTCCCAGTCTCAGCTCCCCTTGTTGTCCCTGCATGTTATGCTCAGTTCCTCCCAGTCCCTCTGCTGAGGTGACGGGCAGCGCAGGAGGTTGGGGGCCGTGTGCTGTGCTTTCTTTTGCTACTCATTGCTTCTTACCCTTTTCTTCTACTGCTCTTTTCTTCTTGGTTCCTCTGCTCAGTCATGGCACCCCATGGGCTGCAGTCCCCTCAGGGATGTACCTGCTCCAGTGTGGGTCCTCCACAGGTTGCAGTTCCTCAGAGGTGTCCCTGCTGTGGCATAGTTCCTCCCTGGGCTGCAGTCCCTTCAGGGAGAAATGGGCCAATGGGAATTTCATGAAGTTCAGTAGAGGGAAATGCAAAAAGTCCTGCACCTGGGCAGGAATAATTCCATATGCCAATACTCAACTGTGGGGCCAAAGCAACTTTGCAAAGAAGTACCTGGGTGTCCTGATGGGCAACAAGCTGACCATGAGCCAGCAATGAACCTTTGTGGCAAAAGCGGCCAACAGCATCCTCAGCTGTCTTAGCAAGAGCATTGCCAGCAGGTCGAAGGAGATCTTTTCCCTTCTGTTAGGCACTGGTGAGACTGCATCTAGAGTGCTGTGACCAGYTCTAGGCTCCCCAGTACAAGAAAGCCTGGGCAAAACTGGAGTCCAGCATGAATATGATTAAGAGATTTAAGCATCTGACATGTGAGGAGAGGCTGAGAGCTGGGACTGTTTAGCCTTGAGAAGAGGAGGCTCAGAGGGGTTTATCAATGTGTATAAATACCTGATGCAAGGCAGTAAAGAAAACCAGTGGTATCCAGTGACTAGACAAGAGGCAACAGGCACAAACTGAAATACTAGAAATTTAATTTAAACGTAAGAAAACTTTTTTTTTTACTGTAAGGGTGATAAAACAAGGTCCTGAGCAACCTGCTCTAGGGGACCCTGCTTTGAGGCGGGGATTTTGGACTAGACAATCTCTAGAGGTCCTTACCAACCTCCCGCTTGCTATGATTCTGTGACTGAGGTACATGTGGCACATGTGATGGAGCCTGTATATCACCAGTGAGGACTCCAGGGTGTTGCTGCAGTAGAGCACAGCTGCAGGGGACACACAGGGGCGCATGTGGGTACATGAGTGGCAGGTCAATCCTCTCCTTCCTCCCAGCATGGCCATAATTCAGACCCACCTCAGGGGCTCTATTGCTATTTAGTATTTCTCTTTCTGCATTTGATTTATCCTTTTCACAGTAGCTGGTGTCCAGCTCTTTCCAGGACTGTGGAGAAGCAAAATGCTGATTACAATAAAGATGAGATTTGTCTCTTTAGATCTAACTACATAAACCACTTGCCTTTCATATAAAGATGCATCTTACTTTACAGTGCTAAACAGAAGGAAGTTATAAGATGTCAAAGAATTCATGGCTTTGCTCTCATACCAGACCTGTTGTTTTCACATTGTAAAGACAAGGACCTAGTAAAGACAGAGGTGAGTGAGAAAGAAACCATAGAATAAAATCACAGGCGAAATAGAAGTAATACTGTTCAGGGAAGACTGTGTGCCAAAGAGATTCAATCCATCTCAGCACTGAAAGTACCAAAGTATTAATAAAGTGCAGTCTTAGATTGTGAGGGTAACAACCATGTGCTCAGTGAGCCTTTCTACAGTGCCAACCATCAGCTAAACTGCCAGAATTGCACCAAGTTGTGGATTGGACATATCCATGTGTCTTCTGTGAAGGAACAAGCATCTCACCAGTCCAAAACTGAACACAGTATTTGAGGTGYGGTCTCATCAGTGCCGAGTAGCAGATGACACCAAGCTGGGCGGGAGTGTTGATCTGCCTGAGGGTAGGAAGGCTCTGCAGAGGGATCTGGACAGGCTGGATCGATGAGCCAAGGCCAAYTGYATGAGGTTCAACAAGGCCAAGTGCCGGGTCCTGCACTTGGGTCACAACAACCCCAGGCAACGCTCCAGGCTTGGGGAAGAGTGGCTGGAAAGCTGCCCGGCAGAAAAGGTCCTGGGGGTGCTGGTTTACAGCCGGCTGAACATGAGCCGGCAGTGTGCCCAGGTGGCCAAGAAGGCCAATGGCATCCTGGCCTGTGTCAGRAATAGTGKGGCCAGCAGGAGCAGGGAGGTGATCGTGCCCCTGTACTCGGCACTGGTGAGGCCRCACCTCGAATMCTGTGTTCAGTTTTGGGCCCCTCRCTACRAGAAGGACATTGAGGTGCTGGAGYGTGTCCAGAGAAGGGCGACGAGGCTGGTGAAGGGTCTGGATAGCAAGTCTTATGAGGAGCGGCTGAGGGAGCTGGGGTTGTTTAGCCTGGAAAAGAGGCTGAGGGGAGACCTTATAGCTCTCTACAACTACCTGAAAGGAGGCTGTAGAGAGGCAGGTGTTGGTCTCTTCTCCCAAGTAACTAGTGATAGGACAAGAAGAAATGGCCTCAAGTTGCGCCAGGGGAGGTTTAGATTGGATATTAGGAAAAATGTCTTCACCAAAAGGGTTGTGAATCACTGGACCAGGCTGCCCAGGGAAGTGGTGGAGTCACCATCACTGGAGGTGTTCAAAAAACGAGTAGATGTGGCACTTGGGGACATGGTTTAGTGGGCATGGTGGTGTTGGGTTGACAGTTGGACTTGATGACCTCAGAGGTCTTTTCCAACCTTAATGATTCTATGATTCTGTTCTAGGATTCTRTGAGTACAGGGGGACGATCACTTCCCTCATCCTGCTGGCCACACTTTCTGACACAGGCCAGGATGCCGTTGGCCTTCTTGGCCACCTGGGCACACTGCCGGCTCATGTTCAGCCGGCTGTCGACCAACACCCCCAGGTCCTTTTCTGCTGGACAGCTTTCCAGCCACTCTTCCCCAAGCCTCTAGCGTTGCAATGTTCAGTTGCCTCCTGACTGTTTTACTGAGAACACGTCATGTAGTAGAAGTGCATCTTGTGGAGGGACAGGAGCCCACAAGGGCATATGAAAACTGTGAAATAAACATGAAAAAAGTTGACAGAAGTCAGTTCTCCTTCCATATACGGACCTACAAACATAATTTCTCTGATCAGAGAGCTAAGAGAAGAATACAACAGCTCCATTAATTTTGAACAAAAGAAGTGGCAGAATGGGTTAATTCCCTTCTAACTGCAGAAAAGAAAAAGAGGTCCCTTTGCCTAGGATAAAAATCCCAAGACATTAGGATTTTTTATTGAAAGAAAAGGCTTCCTATAAGAAATAGAGACTAACCATGGTGCAAGGTGGCAACTACTAGGTATCTTTCCACACTGGATGCTTCATCTGTGTTCTGGCACATGCCTCTAGGAAAATAAATTCTTATTTACACACTTTTAACAGGCTCTGTTAAAGCAACTCACCACTAGACCTGAGCCCCCACATGCAACATTTCACATAAAGAGACAACAGATACGTGGTGATACTGCACTGTAATTTACATGGGTGGCACTCTGACGTAACACAAGTTGTGACTGCAGGCTCAAGAAGATCTGGAAAACATTCTGCAAAGAAAAACAGATGGGAGGATGATCTGCAAGCAGTTCTGTGCTCACTGCATTTTTTTTCAGTCTCTGTCCTGGTGTAGTCCTTCCTCTGTCAGTGGTGAGTCTGGGTCCTGTCAGCAGGTGAGAAGCCCTGCARCAAGTATGCCTGCTGCAGTGTACCGGGATGCCAGGCTTTGAGCTAGCCCAGCTATCTCCATGCTTAGTGCAGGATGAAAGTCAAGAGTTGGAATGATTTTTCACAGAATCACAGAATGGTTTGGGTTGGAAGGGACCTTTAAAGATCATCTAGTCCAACCCCCCCGGCATGGGCAGGGACATCCTCCACTAGGATCAGGTTGCTCAAAGCCCCGTCCAACCTGACCTTGAACACTTCCAGGGATGGGGCATCCACAGCTTCTCTGGGCAACCTGTTCCAGTCTCAAAACACTCAGTGTAAAACATTTCTTCCTTATGTYCAATCTAAACCTACCCTCTTCCAGTTTAAAACTGTTGCCCCTTGTCCTGTCACTACAGGCCCTGGTAAGAAGTCTTTCTGTGTCTTTCTTATAAGCCCCCTTTATATATTCTGACTGATGTAGTTGCCAAGCCACGCTCCATGATATCTGAAAAGTCATGGCAGTCAGGTGGAAAAAGGGAAACATTGCACCCATTTTTAAGAAGGGTAGAAAGGAGGACCCTGGGAACTACCGACCTGTCAGCCTCACCTCTGTTCCTGRGAAAATCATGGAACAGATCCTCCTAGAAGCTATGCTAYGGCACATGGAGGACAGGGAGGTGATTCGAGGCAGCCAGCATAGCTTCACCAAGGGCAAGTCTTGCCTGACCAACATGGTGGCCTTCTGTGATGGAGTGACTACGTCAGTGGACAAGGGAAGAGCTACGGATGTTATCTATCTGGACTTCTGTAAGGCCTTTGACATGGTCCCCCACAACAGCCTTCTCTCTAAATTGGAGAGATATGGATTTGATGGATGGACTGTTCAGTGGATAAAGAATTGGTTGGATGGTTCCACCCAGAGAGTAGTGGTCAATGGCTCTATGTCCAGATGGAGATCAGTGACGAATGGTGTCCCTCAGCGGTCCGTATTGGGACCAGTACTATTTTATATCTTCATCAGTGACATAGACAGTGGAATCGAGTGCACGCTCAGCAAGTTTGCAGATGACATCAAGCTGAGTGGTGTGGTCAACACACCTGAGGGATGAGATGTCATCCAGAGGGACCTGGACAAGCTTGAGAAGTGGGCCCGTGTGAACCTCATGAGGTTCAACAAGGCCRAGTGCAAGGTCCTGCACCTGGGTTGGGGCAACCCCCGGTATCAATACAGGCTGGGGGACGAAGGGATGGAGAGTAGCGCTGCCGAGGACTTGGGGGTACTGGTGGATGAGAAGCTGGACATGAGCCGGCAATGTGTACTTGCAGACCAGAAAGCCAATTGATCCTGGGCTGTGTAGCAAGAAGTGTAGCCAGCAGGTCGAGGGAGGGGATTCTGCCCCTCCACTCTGCTCTGGTGAGACCCCACCTGGAGTATGGCACCCAGCTCTGGGGTCCTCAGTTCAGGAAAGACATGGACCTGTTGGAGTGGGATCCAGAGGAAGGCCACAAAACGATCAGAAGGATGGAACACCTCTGCTGAGGACAGACCAAGAGAGCTGGGGTTGTTCAGCCTGGAGAAGGCTCCGAGGAGAYCTTATTGCAGCCTTTCAATACTTAAAGGGAACTTATAAGAAAGATGGGGACAAACTTTTTAGCAGGGCCTGTAGTGATAGGACAAGGGGTAACAGTTTTAAACTAAAAGAGGGCAGATTCAGACTAGATATAAGGAAGAAATTTTTTTACGATGAGGGTGGTGAAACACTGGTTGCCCAGAGAGGTGGTAGATGCCCCATCCCTGGAAACATTCAAGGTCAGGTTGGACGGGGCTCTGAGCAACCTGATCTAGTTGAAGATGTCCCTGCTTATTGCAGGGGGGTTGGACTAGATGACCTTTAAAGGTCCCTTCCAACCCAAACTATTCTACGATTCTGTGATTCCATGAAATCCAGCAGCAGTAGGAGGAGGGGACACTCCATGGATATAGTGGCAGATCAGATTAAGACAGACAAAAATAAGCACTTTCTCTTTATGCTGCAGGCAATGGACTTTTGAAATTGGCTGCCATGGGAGGTTGCAGAGGTGGACAGTACCAGCAGATTCAAAACAACAGTAAATGAACCCTTGGACTGCATTTGCTGGTCATGCTATTCCCTATATCAGCACCGTGACTATGGATGTATCTCCTGGAGAGAAATATGCCACTAAGAAGCTGCTGTTGCATCTGAGACACCTCCAGTACACAACAGCTACATGAAACCTGAGGTGACTGCAGCAAACTGCAGCTGCCATGCCTGCCCTTCGCCTGCTGCTTGTAAATGCCTCCCTCCGCAAGGTGGTATAAGTCTTCTGGCAGCAAAATTCTGAGACAGATGATTGCCGAGACGCATTTATTACCTGTGTCACAGGACTGGCTCTAAAGCAAGTCTCTTTTGCAAAAGGTTCAATTTGCCATTGAAAGTCATATGCAGCTCCATTCTYAGTAATGGAAAAAGTGTAATGCCAGGAGACACCACTATACTTCACATGTCCGTACTTGCATCACAGCCCATTAACATCCCATCTTATTACGAACTGAGCCCAAAGCTTTCCATTAGCTCCMAGCATTTCAGTCCTCAAGTACCTAAACTCTGTATATACAGAACAGGAAGACCAAGGAGTAGGAGGAACATCAAACCGCAGAAAAAAATACATCATGACTGTTTTCTTCACATCACAGAAAATTAACAATCTCCCACCTTATGCCCAAGACAGGTCAAGTAGAGGATAGATTTGGACTTATTAACCAAACTTAATCTTGGGCTCCACAAGGTAGAAGTACAGGCAAGAAAAAACACATGACAGACTGTACTCATGCCTATGCAACGATCCAATTTGCTTCATGGGCTTGCTTGGGTCCAGAAGCAAGACAACCACATCTACAYGATACACAGTTCAAAGCCCTGGTAGATTCCAGGCAGAAACAGTTTCCATCTCTCTTCATCAGATCCTGATCCCAGTTACTAACATGTCCAGGACATGACCTGCCCTTGCATTCAAACACCTTTACATTAGGTTCCCCATTGACTATTTAGTACTTTTATTAGCCAGATTTCCTCTTTATTTGCTCCCCTTCCTTCCAAAATATCCCAGATAAACAAAACCTGGCTTCCGTATTTTCACACAACACCTAGGGGAAAAAAAAAAAAAAAAAAGGAAAAAAAAGTAGTCAGTTATGCAAGCTGTTGTTGAAGCTGAGTACTTAAATTTAAAATGGGACTATGTTTATATTTTCCAGAGAAAAACACGTTCTAGAGAAATTCTTCAGAAATCTGTCCTATCTCCTGAGTGCAAGGAGAGGTCTGGAAGCTAAGCAATTGGTGGATAAATTATGTTAAAAGGACTGTAGTATTTCCATGAAATACTGGAGTACTTTCTCTAGAAAGCAGAAATTGTATGGTTCAGTATCCTTCAGTTGAATATTCAGGTACCATGCTTCTGTGTCAATGAACAACAGGCAGAAGGCATTTAAGCATTAGTAAGTAGAGGACAACAACCAAAATACAAATATCWACTGTGCATGAGATTGTTGCAGCATCAGACATTACAAATTTAAGCTAAACCAGCATTCAGATAACTTGCCTTTATTATTTTACAACATAATGTTTTGGAGCTCAAATAAAGCAACCAAAAATMTTTATGAAAGAGAGGAAATAATAGCATATGCTAGGCATTACCAAGATTTCTTAAGAATGGTTTCACTCAGGTGTTAAAAAAAAAAATAATAATCAGAGGTTTGAACGTGTTCTGTAATGACAGATTAGGGACAGGGAAGGGGGCAGCAAGAATAGAAAAGTGAGAAAGGCTACAAGAAATTGTTTTAAATTAAAGCCATTGGAAGTTACAAAATCAAAGGTGATTCACCACAGGACCGAGAGGCACCAGAAGGTATACAAAACAGATGCTAAAAGTCACTAGAGAAGTTAAAAAACTTTTCTTGAGCATTTACAGGGAGGGGGAAAAAAAGAAAAAGTAGTCCTCAAAACAGAGAGCATCTGCTGTAATCTCATAAATCCAAAGGCTTCCTTTGATATTAAAAATAATTTTTGACACTATCTCCTGCATCTAACACCAAATATTTTAATATTAGATCTGATAAAGTTCGCAAAACATGTTTAGATTTGCAAAAGAAACACTCTGTCTAGGGAAACAGGACTGTAGAGTTTTGACCACCTCTACTCAGGTACAGTCTTGGTGGACCAAAGAAATGTTAATATGGACATAACAACTGGCAGCTATTGTGATTGTGATCTGATAATTATTCTGTGAAAACACTGCGCCACTAAGCCAGTGTTATCTGTACTTGAAATTTTAAAAGGGTCAGTTTCCCCAAATGTAGTAATTGCAGGTGACTAGAAAAAAAATTAAACATTTAAAATGAGAAGTGTAAGCTAGGAATTATCATTTAATGACATCTCAAATTAACATAAAAAAAAAAAAGCACAATGTAAAGAAGAAAGCTGAAAAAAAATAGTAAGGGTTAACAGTGACAAGAAAAACACGCATAACTTAAGAGAAACCCAGGGAATCAATAAAATATCAATTGACAGTAGCATTAAGGACAGCAAGATTTCAGACCTGTATAAACTCATACTCAATCATGAGCAGATCCACCATTGGATACTACTGGTGAAAATAAAAGCAGCAATGTAAAAATATTCCACAGATCCTTTTGATCTGTACCTGGAACAAAACGACCACTGCATTTAATCTCATATAATAGTAAGGAAGGAACAAAAATGTTGATGTATTTAATCAAGGAAGCTCTACTGCTGCGCTTCCTATAATTAAACATTTTTCAATCAAATGACCAACGTTTCACATAGTTGTCTTAAACAAGTCAAAGAATAACTTGCCTTTGATCTGTGACACAATAATGTACTAGTAAATTTGGGACTCAATCAACGGCTCAGTCAACAGCTTTAGTGACTAGTATCATCGATGCTAGTCACGGATAACTTCGAAAAGGGAATCAAGCTAACAAACTTCTTGGCCCAAGAACATTACAAAGGTACCTTCACCAATACAGTGCATTTGAAGTTATCCAAAAGAAATTCACTCAGTACATGGTGCCTTAATTAAAAAAAATCAGCATTGTAAAAAGCTATTAGGGGCACAGTTTAAATGGATCAAAAACTCATACAGGAACAGACCTTAAAATGCATGAAACAGGAAAACATAAATAAGCATGTCAGAACCTTGCACTGTACCTCAAAACCAAGTCCTCATGCACCACATTATAGTAATTCTATCAATTATCTGGATAATTAAATGACTTTGTCCATATAATTTACAAAGGATATGGAACTCAGTGCTTCAGTGCCCAGTAAGTCTATAGGCAATGAAGTCTCTGAGTTGCCATTAGGCATTTTGTTACAAGGCTTAATGTAAAGAGTTCCTGACAGAAATTCTACAGCCTCTGTGTATCAGCATTCAAATTAACTTCTCTGGCCTTTTATTACGGATTCAAGAAATCCATAGATCTAATAGCCATTATCAAGTTTCATCAGAACTACTGATCTCACGCCCCAGGCAATCTAAAAGCACAAAACAGAAGATCCTCCACAGGCACTGGACTACTCCGCACCTTTTCTCCTTAAGGAACTGTGGGAACAGAGCAAATATTAAGAATCTGAGGCCTACTATCAGCAAAACCAATCATATTCCAATAGAACTAGCAACCCCCTTTCCACCTAGCCCTTTGATAACTCACCTGTAGTGCTCATATCCAAATAAACATATGAGGGACCAGTGAACTGCATGGCTAGACCTCTGTATCAAGTTGGAATACTGCTACTTGAGAAGTTTTTCCTAAAATGCCCCAGCACCTGTGTGCTGCATGAATAACATAATCCCAGGTAGCACAACATAATGTGCATTAGGTCTTTCCCTCCCTCACAGTCCTTAAAACATGCCATGGCTCTATGTCTTGTTATGGGACTGACCCAGTGTGCCTAGCAGCTACTTCCAGCTCAGCAAACCACATCCCCGGGTAACTCAGATCAACTCTGTTTCTTCATCCATGAACACACAGTGGACACGCTCCTCTGCATTGTAATACACCGGCCCACAGCGCAGACGTGGCTCTTCCTGCTGGTACCAGAGCTGTTCATTGAACTCTGGGAAGAAAAAGGCAATTTCTCTGCTGGCTGATGCTGGTGAATCTGTTAGAAAACAGAGGAAAAGAAGATGAGAGATGCCAGTCTGGCACTGCAAATATGTGCTATGTTCCAAAGGGAAGGGCAGAAGCCGTAAAGAAAAGTGCCAGGCTCGGTYGCACCAGGACAGGTGTGAGTGGAGTATGCAGAAGTGAGCAAATCATTAACTTTGACTCCCAGAATGGAAAGGAAGCAAAGGCAGACAAAATACCATCATTCACACCTCCCTGAGCAACATTCTTTGCCCAACACTCAGCCAAGAAGGAGAGCTGTACCTGAGCCATGAGTGGTATTCCTGGTGTCAGTGAGGCCATAAGCTCCTCGGATGGAGTCCGGGACACTGTTTCGGGCTCGGAATACTTTGGTGGGTCCCATCAGGGATCTCCAGAGGGGGACAGCATTCTCGTGGGCCAAGATATAAGCCCACATGGGGCCACTGAGAGAAGGAACAGGGAAAAGCAGAAGTAGATAAGGTTACAAAAGGACATAGCTCCTTCATTCTTATAAATACARCAAGTGCAAAGAAGCAAGGAAGTTCAGCTGCCATGCAGTACTTTCTGGTAGTGGATACAGACCTACCATGACACTAGACACTGAGACCATGGCTCAGAAGCAAAGCATTTGCATGAATGACCTCCTCCTCGGCAACGCCACCCCACCAAGTACTGCTGTTGTCACAGCAGAGTTGGTTCCTGACATTTCTCCACCCCCGCGCCCAGAGCCTTCTCCCTCAGTACACTACAAGCACCAACTCCTGATGAGACGCATCCCACACCGAGGCGGACCCCTCCAGATGCAGAAGCATTGCTCAGGCAAGGCCAGGGTCCACCCGCAAAGCGGAGCGGGCTTCCTCCTCGCACCCCGCGCAGCCCGGCCTGTGGGCACGGCAGGTACCTGGCCATGAACTCCACCAGCCGCTGGTAGAAGAACCGCCCTGCGGGAGAAAGAAGGCCCGAGTCACACAGCCCAGCTCTGCCGGCACCGGCTCTGCCCGGCGGCCAAACGCGCCCGCCCGCGCGCTCCGGGTGGCAGCGGCGGCCCCGCCCACCCGGGGGCCCCGGCCCGCCTACCCGCGTGCTCCCGGTAGAAGCGGCGGCTCTCCTCCCGTCCGCAGYGCAGCTTCTTGGCGCGCACGATGAGGAACCGGTTGCTGAGGATGGTTTCGTGCACGGCCTGCGGGCAGAGGCGCAGTGGCTGGGCGGGCGACGTGCACCGCCGGGACGGCCCAGACCAGGCCGGGCGGCGCCGGCGGGGCGGTCCGGTCCGGCCCGCCCAGCCCTCACCTCTAGCACCAGCGGGTGGGCCACGGCGTCCGGCTTCAGCAGCGCCAGCGTCAGCTGCAGCGGCCGCCCCAACCGTCCCGCGGCCGCCATGGCGCCCGCCCCGCCGGGAGGCGTCGCGCCGCTGACGGCAGGTGGGGCGGGACGTCGCGCGCGTGACGCACGAACAAGGAGAAGAAGGGCGGGGCAGAGCGCTCGGTGGCGCACTGAGGGGTCGTGGGCCGTGAGGCGGGGCCGGGCCGCGAGGCGGGGCCTGAGGGGAGGCGGGGCCTGAGGCGGGGCCCGCCGTGTCGCGTAGCAGCGGGGACGCGGAGGCGGTGCCATGGCGGATGCGGCGGCGGCGGAGCAGGCCCGGAATGAGGCCGCGGCCGGCGCTGGGGAGACCGTGAAGATCATCTGCCTGGGCGACAGCGCCGTGGGCAAGTCCAAGTGCGTGGCCGCGCGGGCGCGCCGCCGCCCGGCCGGTTCCCCGCGGGGAGGGGAGGGGAGGGGCGGCTCGGTCCCGCGGCCTAACGGCGGTGTGGTGCTCTTTCCGCAGGCTGCTGGAGAGGTTCCTGCTCGACGGCTTGTATCCTTGTAATGCGCCGCCCGCGCCCCCTTGGTTTCCGTCCGTATTCCTGCGCCCGGAGCAGCCCCGCGCCTCTGCGCTGGTGGCGGCCCGGCCCGGCGGAGCGTAGCGGGAGGCGCGGCCGGGGCGAGCGGGCGGCGGGCGGCCCGGCCCGGGGAACTTCGGCGGGCCCGGCCGAGGGAGTGAGTGCCGGCCCGGTGCCGGCAGTTGCTGCGGAGWGGGGGGACGTGCTCCTCCGTCGCCTCCTTAACACGGGCACAGCCGCCCCCAGCAGCTCTCCACCTTCGCCCTGACACTCTACAAGCACCGTGCTCGGGTGGACGGGCAGGAGGTCCTCGTGGGTAAGTGGGGAGTGCCCTGCTAGGTGTTCCATGGGCCCCGGGGACAGGGTGATGCTGGCTATGTGCAGGGAGGGCAACAGTGACTATGCTGTTGGCATATGCAGCAGTATATAGACCCAAGAACATGGCAGGGGAGTTCTTTGCGGTGGGCAAGGGGATGCCAAACAGTCGTTTGTAGGCAGGGAAATGGGGGAATGAAGGGATCACAGAATCACAGAATGGTTGAGATTGGAAGGGGCCTCTGGAGGCCATCCTATCCAACCCCCTGTTCAAGCAGGGCCACCTAGAGCCAGTTGCCCAGGACAATGTCCAGATGGCTTTTCAATATCTCCAAGGAGGGAGACTCCACAACCTCTCTGGGCAGCCTGTGCCAGTGCTCAGTCAACCTCATAGTGGAAAAAGTATTTCCTGATGGTCAGAGAGAACCTCCTATGTTTCAGTTTGTGGCTGTTGTCTCTGGTCCTGTCACTGGGCACCACTGGAAAGAGCCTGGCTCCATCTTCTTCACACTATTCTTTCAGGTATTTATACTCATTGATGAGATTCCCCCTGAGCCTTCTCTTTGCTAGGCTAAAGAGTCCCAGCCCTCGCAGCCTTCCCTTRTATGAGAGACGCTCCAGTCCCTTAGTCATCTTCGTGGCTCTTTGTTGGACTCTCTCCAGTATGTCCATGTCTCTCCTGTACTCAGGAGCCCAGAACAGGACACAGTTCCAGGTGTGGCCTCACGAGTGCTGAGGCGAAGGAATACTTTGCCTAATGCAGCCCAGGATACTAGTAGCCTTCTTTGTGGCAAGGGCAYATTGCTGGCTCCCAGTCAGCTTGGTGTCAGCCAGGACCCCCAGGGCCTTTTCGGCAAARCTGCTTTCCAGCAGGGTGGTCCCCAGCATAAACTGGTGCTCTGGGGTTCTTCCTCCCCAGGTGGAGGACTTTGCACTTCTCCTTGTTGAACTTCATGAGGTTCCAGTCAGCGCATTTCTCCAGCCTGTCCAGGTCCCTCTGGATGGCAGCACAACCTTCTGGTGTATCAGCAGCTTCTCCYAGTTTTGTGTTACCTGCAAGCTTGCTGAGGGTGCAGTCTGCCCCATCATCCAGATCATTAATGGAGATGTTGAATAGGATCGGACCCAGTATTGACCCCTGGGGTACACTGCTAAGTTACTGGCCTCCAACTAGACTTCATGCCGCTGATCACCACCCTCTTGGCTGGCCATTCAGCCAGTTTTCAGTCYACCTCATTGCTTATCCAGTCCGTACATCAACAGCTTCTCTATGAGGCTTTTATGGGAGACAGTGCCAAAAGCCTTCCTGAAGTCTAGGTAGACAATAACCACTACTCTCCCCTCATCTACCAGGACATATCACTGTTCAGTTATTAGGTTCTTCAGCTATGCCAGTAATCTTTTACATTTGACTTCCAGGCAAGAGGATATCTAAGTCAAAGATTATCTTTGTTTTTTTCAAGGAATTGAATACCTGTCAAAGTAATTGCTGCAGGAATCCTGATTTAGCAGTGTCAGTCACTGTTAGTCAAAGTGCTTGTTGCTCAGGATACAGTGTCATGACGGAACTAAGCTAAGATTTAAATTTTATCATGAAGCTAAGCTAGCTGCCCATGAAAGTTGCAGTCCTTTTCCCCTATGTACCACCAGCGTTCACTTATAGGCCTAGTCCTTTGCATTGTCAAGCCAGTTCAGGAAGCTAACCATGCCTATTAACCACTCACAAAATAAGTGAATGGGTTTCTACTCATTTGGCTTCCTAAAACATTTCACCATGGAGGCTTATACACACCAGTGCTGGAGAAAGGGGCAGGTGGGAATGCACAGGCAAAGGAAGGAAGAGTAGAAAGTGCGCTTGCTCTTTCTTGCGAGCTAGGTATTGTATCAGTTTAGCTGCAGTATGAAACTGTCTTCCGGCTCCCGTACTCTGTCAATATAGTAAATAAGTGAGAAGAAATATGCCATATGCTGATTACAAAATAGTCTACAGTGGGATTTTGTTGCCCATCAGCACCAATTCTAAAAATTCATGTCATAGATTACTTTAGTAGATCTACTATTTTAGTTGCCGTTCTTTTAATACATTTTAACACAGTTTTCCTATTATTGGTCATCCTTTTATTGGGTATTTTTGATTGGTTAATTGCTTTAGGTGTATGTACCAATTGCTGTATTTCAAGTTTATAGAATATTTAAATTCTTTCTCTGGATATGTCCAGCTTGTATGATCTTATCATAAAATACCACCTGTTTTATCCTAACCTTTGTTAGTTTTTTTGATAGACTACAAGCATCCTAGATTTATCAGTCATCTGTTTATGACTAATCTGTTTATTAAGAAAAACATTATCTTATTCTGTAGTTTGAAGTGATATTCTGTACTGCTGCCTGTGTGGCTACAATTTCTGTGTTTTCAGAGTATTGCAGCTCTGGAAAGGACTGTGAGAGGTCATCTTGCACATCTCTGCACAGGAGAAATTCTTTACTTAATGATACTCTTCACTGATAAATATATATATTATGTATTTAAAAACTTCCAATGACAAAGACTGCTTAGGCCATCTGTTCCAACATATCAGGGTTCTTACTGCTAGAAAGTCTTTCTTTCTTGAYACTTAATGCAAATCTTCTTTATTCAAGGTAAACCAATTATTTCCTGTGTTTCCTGGACACTGAACAAGTTATTTCCCCTTTCTGTTTGCACCAGCTTTCTTCATGTTTGAACACTGTACCTTTCTCCTTTACTGGTGAATGAAAAACAGGGCATGAGCCGGCAATGTGTGCTTGCAGCCCAGAAAGCCAATTGATCCTGGGCTGTGCAAAAATAAGCGTGGCCAGCAGGTAAAGGGAGGCAACTCTCCCCCTCTGCTCTGCTTGAGACCCCACCTGGAGTACTGCACCCAGCTCTGGGGTCCCCAGTACAAGAAAGACATGGACCTGTTAGAGGGAMTTCACAAAAATGATCGGAGGRCTGGAACACCTCTGCTAAGGAGAGAGGCTGAGAGAGCTGGGGTTGTTCAGCCTGGAGAAGAGAAGGCTCTGGGGAGGCCTTATTGCAGCCTTTCAGTATATAAAGGGGGCTTATACGAAAGATGGAGAAAGACTTTTTACCAGGGCCTGTAGTGACAGGACAAGGGGCAACAGTTTTAAACTAAAAGAGGATAGGTTTAGATTGGACATAAGGAAGAAATGTTTTACGCTGAGGGTGGTGACACTCAGGAACCACTGGAACAGGTTGCCCAAAGAAGCAGTGGATGCCCCATCCCTGGAAGTGTTCAAGGTCAGGTTGGATGGGGGTTTGAGCAACCTGATCTAGTGGAGGATGTCCCTGCCCATGGCGGGGGGGTGGACTAGATGATCTTGGATGATCTGGACGCGGGGATCAAGTGCACCCTCAGTAAGTTTGCAGATGACACCAAATTGGGCAGGAGTTTTTTGATTTGCCTGAGGGTAGGAAGGCTCTACAGAGGGATCTGGACAGGCTGGATCGATGAGCCAAGGCCTACTGTATGAGRTTCAACAAGGCTCAGTGCCAGGTCCTGCATTTGGGTGACATCAACCCCAGGCAAYGCTCCAGGCTTGGGGAAGAGTGGCTGGAAAGCTGCCCGGCGGAAAAGGCCCTGGGGGTGCTGGTTTACAGCCGGCTGAGCATGAGCCGGCAGTGTGCCCAGGTGGCCAAGAAGCCCAACAGCATCCTGGCCTGTGTCAGGAATAGTGTGGCCAGCAGGAGTAGGGAGGTGATCGTGCCCCTGTACTCGGCACTGGTGAGGCCACACCTCGAATACTGTGTTCAGGTTTGGGCCCCTCACTACAAGAAGGACATTGAGGTGCTGGAGTGTGTCCAGAGAAGGGCAATGAAGCTGGTGAAGGGTCTAGAGGACAAGTCCTGTGAGGAGCGGCTGAGGGAGCTGGGTTTGTTTAGCATGGAGAAGAGGAGGCTGAGGGCAGACCTTATCGCTCTCTACAACTACCTGAAAGGAGGTTGTAGTGAGGTGGGTGTTGGTCTCTTCTCCCAAGTAACAAGYGGTAGGACAAGAGGAAATGGCTTCAAGTTGTACYAAAGGAGGATTAGATTGGATATTAGGAAAAATTTCTTCACCGAAAGAGTTGTCAAGCACTGGAACAGGCTGCCCAGGGAAGTGGTTGAGTCACCATCCCTGGARGTATTTAAAAGACGTGGTGCTTAGGGACATGGTTTATCAGTGGACTTGGCAGTGCTAGGTTAACGGTTGGACTTGATGATCTTAAAGGTCTTTTCCAACCTAAACAATGCTATGATCTTTAAAGATCCCTTCCAACCAAAACCGTTCTGTGATTCTATTTCTTCTCTCTTTTAGGGTAAACAACCTCACTTTATTCTGCCTTTTCTCATAGGGCATGTTTTCTAGATCTCTTGTCATTCTTTATGGTTCTTCTGAATTCTGTTCAGTTGGTTCATGTTTGAAATATGTTTTACAAAGATAGAGATGGTTCTTCATCAGAGTCTTATCAGTACACATCATCACTTTGAGTGAGGAATTGCTGCAATTCTTAAACAACTAATATCTGTAATATAGTGAAGCATCATCCACCTATTTTGCTGGTTGCATTATTCCTAACCTGGTTAGTAACAATGGTTTCAATAATAAAGTAATGCAGGTAAACTGGGATGGTTTATAATATGGTTTCATGTAAGTTCATAGGGAGAATTAGAAACCATCCTGGGAGGCAAGGAGGATGATAAACAGTGCTTAGCTGAATATGAGCTTCAAAAGAGGGCTGTATTCCAAACAGCTAAGGTGATCTTTGGATATAAACCCAGAATATTAATTTCAGAAATTTTATAGCTATCCCAAATTTGAAACATTACACTAAGACTCCATTACACTAAGACACCACAGCAAGACTGTGTCTAATTCTTATTTCTGTGATTCAGTAAAAACATTGAAAAATGGTGGATGTTTGTGGTGGGTTGACCTTGGCTGACCACCAGGTGCCCACGAAGCCACTCTATCACTCCCCCTTCTCAACAGGACAGTGGGAGAAAATATTATGGAAAAGCTCGTGGGTTGAGGTAAGGACAGGGAGGTTACTTACCAGTTACCATCATGGGCAAAACAGACTTGACTTGGGAAAATTAATTTAATTTATTGACAATTAATTGTAAAAGAGTAGGATAGTGAGAAGTAAAACAAAACTAAAAMCGTCTTCCATCATCCACGGTGCAGGGGAATAGGGAATGGGGATTGTGCTCAGTTCGTAACACTTTGCCTCTGTTGCTCCTTCTTTATCACACTCTTCCCCTGCTCCAGCGTGGGGTCCCTCCCATGGGATACAGTCTCTCACACACTTCTCCAGCCTGGGTCCTTCCCACGGGCTGCAGTTCTTCAAGAACTGCTCCRGCATGGGTCCTTTCCATGGGGTACAGTCCTTCAGGAATGGACTGCTCCAGTGTGGGTCTTCCATGGGCCACAGGTCCTGCCAGAAAACCTGCTCCTGCATGGGCTGCTCTCCACAGGCCACAGCTCTTGACAGGAGCCTGCTCCAGTATGGGCTCTCCATGAGCTGCAGCTTCCTTCAGGGCACATCCACCTGCTGCGGTGTGTCCGCAGGCTGCATGTCCTCCTCAGGCTGCAGTGTGGACATCTGCTCCACCATGGTCCTCCTGGTGGAGGACACCTGGACACAGAGAGACCACCTGGTCACCATGGTCTTCACCACAGGCTGCAGGGGAATCTCTGCTCCGGCGCYGGAGCACCTCCTCCCCCTCCTTCTTCACTGACCTTGGTGTCTGCAGGGTTGTTTCTCCCACGTTGTCTCACTCCTCTCTCTACAGCTGCTGTGCAGCATTTTTTACCCCTTCTTAAATACGTTATCACCAACGTCACTGATTGGGTGTGATTTGGCCAGAGGTGGGTCTGTCTCGGAGCTGACTGAAACTGGCTCTGCCTGACATGGGGTCAGCTTCTGGTGTCTTCTCACAGAAGCCACCCCTGCAGCCCAGCCCCCCCCACCCCCTTACAAAAGGTGCCTTGCCACTTAAACCCAATACAAGGTTTCAGAGGAGAGCCGTGAGAGCAATTGAAAGATGGTAAAAAGGGGCCTAATGAYGAGAGACTCAGTCTGGTTAGCTTCTCAGGGAGAAGGTAAAATATGGGAGAACAGGAACTGSGTACAAAAGGAGGCTTCAGCATAGAAAGAAATATTTAACAGACTCTAGTTGATGTTAGGTAAACTCAAATAAAAGATAAGGTGGTTTGGTTTTTTTTAACCAGTAGGTGAAATTACTGTTAAGGCAACCTGCGAAAGTATGGATTCATATGCCAGGGACTTATTTTTTAASATGGATTTGGTACTTTATTAAGTAAYTTGCTCTAGTTTAAGTAATTCATCTGACTTAGTTATACAAGAGTTCACAGTGTCTTCTGTCTTCACCTTTTATGAACATAACRCTGATCATCCAAGCTACCTTGCAGAGAAGACCTGTCATGAAGTGTGATTTGTAAAGGCAGGTAGTTTGAGCTGAAGACTTTAAATTGTGCAGAATTACCGCTTCCCTTGCTAGTTTAATTTTTACTCTGCTGAGCTATTCTTAGTGGCCATCGCCAAATTCCAGGTGGTAGAGTTAGAATTGCATTRAAATGTGGTGTATTTCTTTACTGTGTGAATCTTATTTTTCCCAAGGATTTTAAGGTTGATAAATTCCTAAGTTCTGGAGTGACATGGGGTATGATGGGCAAGATCCGGAGGATTTAGGAATAAAAGCAGCAGTGTTTTTCAATAAGCCATGGCAAGTTCTCTCACGACAGCTGCCGCATTGTTTGGGAAGTTAATTTAGGGACGTTCAGTAGGTCGTGGTCACTGGCACCTCTTTTTTCCTTGTAAGTGAGGATTCTGAAATGGCACATTAAAAGGATCAGGCAATTTTAGAAGCAAAACTACCCACAATGAATGCAAATGTGGTCTGATGAGGACTTGTCTATATTTTGGGCAGTTTAAGAAGTCACCATCCTGCAAGTCTGATACAATATCCAGTCAGGAACTAAATTCAATGCAAAGTAAACACTAGGGAAAGTGGCGTATTTGGCTTTAGGTGGAGTGGCATGCTTCAGTCTAGCTGACAGAAGTATAACTACATCTGGTGGTTCTTAGTTGTGAAAATTTATACAACAAATAARACACAAATATTAGCCTGTAAATCCAGCAAGAGGAGGKGGGGAGRTTTCTACCCGAGACGCACAAACGGAAAAAGGCATTAAAATGTTGGTGACTGTTCAGGTATGCTTCRTGACACCTAGTCTACAAGGTACTTAARGAATTGGGAGCTGTCTGTCTCAGGCTAACTTACTTACCTTTCATAATTTTGGAACGAGTCGTGCCCCTGGAAAGAGCAGAGGTAGAACTGTTTGTGAAAGCAGATGGAACATTTCCTCTGGCAGGCACCTGGCTRTGTATCACTGTGTCAGAAATCAAGCTGTTTCAAGATGTTAAGGTTTTGTTGCCTGTTGCCATCTCTAGTGACAAAGTACCATACATTGTTTTCACTCTCTGCACTTTTGACTAGCTTTGTCTTCCTGTCCTTTATAARCCATGTCTACTGACAACTTCTCTTTTGCTAATATGTTTATAGCAATGTTCAGTGTCAGCACAACTCACAGCTAAGCCTAGCTAGGAAAAGGTCCTAGTTTTGCATRATCTCGTAGCCCTGGAATGTTTCAGATTAGTGAGGTGGAACCTAATTTGTGACCCTGAGTAGATGGACTGGGCTTTGYGTCCTGGGTTTAAGTTGTGAGGAAAACAGAACTTGGGAAGTGGTGTCACTCTGAGCTTGGTTTTTGTGTCTTACAGACTTCTGGGACACAGCTGGACAGGAGAGGTTCCAGAGCATGCATGCATCCTATTACCATAAGGCTCATGCTTGTATCATGGTAAGGGTAGTGTCTCAGCTGTGATCTGACGGAATTTTGACTAATAACAGCCCCAGCTGACACTTGGCCTGTATGTTACTTCTTATGATTACGCTGCCTTATGTTTCTTGTCTCTTCCAGTGGTTTAAAAAACTTCCCTATATTGTTCTTTCTTCTCTCACCAGATGAAACCATGAGGTTGGGTATGTTTAGCACCCTTCCGTCTTTCCTCATAGCACTCTGACTATATTCCCCGGCTTTGSTGCCTTCTAAATTTCCTTACTTTTGTCCCTGTGTTTCCAGTAAGGTGGTACGTACAACTGAATGTACGTATTTAGAAGCAGTCCTGTCAGCGGTGATGCGAGGGAGAGGGCATTCCTTTCTTGTTTTGTGATGTGCCTATTGGATTACGTAGTACAAAACKGTTCTGACATGTTSTGCAGGGGTACTGTGTAAGACATTCTTCTCTGGTCTTCTGCCCTTTCTATTTTCCTACACTTTGCGCTTCCCGTTTATTAGCTCAAATCAGTCTTGTTCCCTGACTCCTAACCCGCTTAGGTCTCTTGGTTTGTACTGTTGCTCTAACTTTCCACTATTTCTCATCATTTGTGAGCATCAGTCAACTTCCCTGATATTTTAATTGTTAAAATAGAGAAGCCTCACGTCTGACCCTACTTAGCAGAACAGATCTTTCCCAGTGCTTGTTCACTGCCATGGGTGATAGAGCGCTTGTCATAGTACAAAGTAAGAATGTAAAGGYAAATGAGGGGCTGTTTCCYGCATCATGCAAAGAAACGGGCTGGCGGCATGTTTCAAGGCTTGCTGGATGTTCTCCCTTTTCTCTTTCATCCCTTCTAACAAAGGMCAGTTTCCTCTGTTGATGTCCTCCTGGGAAAATTCTGGATTCAGTACTTGTGTTTGGTGCAGTGGGTTGATCAGGAGCTGTCCTGCTGTTGGCCCCATGATAGCTGGTTCTTTTTCGGAAGGTGTTTGATGTGCAGCGGAAARTCACCTACAAGAACTTAAACAGCTGGTACAAGGAGCTGAGAGAATTCCGCCCAGAGATTCCTTGCATTGTCGTGGCCAACAAAATTGATGGTGAGTGTATCTTCTTCTTTCAACCTCTCGGGATTGTGATGTGATTCTCTTCTGACTGGGCTGAGAAAGAATGTCATTCATCTCTTAGGTCCAGAGGAGTTCTTCAGTATTAGTCCCTCAGGGCTGTATTTTACCAAACGAATAGCTGGGTCCTCTGCTGACCTTGCATGCTGTCTTATAGGCTCTTGTTCTTGTTTTACTAGCAATTAAAAATACAAAATTGATCCATTTAAAGTTTATTCAAGTGATGTCCCTCCAATTCTGTCCTCACCACGCTGCCCGTTTCATCCAGCAAGAACCCAAAAGCTGACTGGAGCAGTACCTAGTCAAAAATTGCAGGATGTCTTGCTGGAAAAAGAGCATAACCTATTATGTGGCTTCCCCTGGTGTCCCGCAGGGGTCCGTATTGGGACCGGTAGTGTTTACCRGTCAATGGCATAGACAGCGGGATCGAGTACACCCTCAGCAGGTTTGCAGATGACACCAAGCTGAGTGGTGCAGTCGACACGCGTGAGGGACGGGATGCCATCCAGAGRGACCTGGACAAGCTCGAGAAGTGGGCCCGTGTGAACCTCATGAGGTTCAACAAGGCCAAGTGCAAGGTCCTGTACCTGGGTCAGGGCAACCCCCGGTATCAATACAGGCTGGGGGATGAAGGGATGGAGAGCAGCCCTGCCGAGAAGGGCTTSGGGGTACTGGTGGACGAAAAGCTGGACATGAGCCAACAACGTGCGCTGGCAGCCCAGAAGGCCAACCGTGACCTGGGCTGCATCACCAGCAGC
>JASVER010000183.1:929922-953529 GCA_030449065.1 Oceanodroma leucorhoa | reverse complement strand
TCTCGCTTTGGGTAATGGGTCAGGCCCATCTCCCTATAGGCATACGTCCCCGCAGCCTGACTCTGGCTTTCACCTCTGCTGTCGGGAAGCCCAACCCGTCTCCCCAGTGTGCCGAGCCTGCACTCAGGACACGAGCACKTTTTGGGAACTCACATCTTGCAGTCGTGGAACCCCAACCACTGATGTAGCAGGAGGTCAGCTCTGACACCCTCAGCGAGGCGTCGGGCACGCAGGCAAGCTGTATGTAGTAGCTGCACTGGACAGGCTGGTCCAATTCCAGCAACGCAATGTCGTTCCTCTCCGAGAYAYTACTATACTGTTCGTGAACCAGTAGCCGCTTAATATTGCGCACTTGGGCCTCAGGGCCCAGCTGAGTCAACTGGGTGGCCCCGATCACCACGCGCCACATCGTGACGTGCCTGGAAGGCAGGTGGAGAGAGGGGTCAGAGGGAGTGGAGCCGTGTGCTGCAGCAGCCCAGCAGTTCCCTGCCTTCCRTCTGCTTCACAAGGGAGAGAGGAAAGCAGCGCTACAGAGGGTGCGAGTGCCCTAGCATGCCTTAGGCACGAGGAATGTCGAGCCGGAGGCTGCTAGGAAGCAGTGGCATAAGCCCAGCCTTCTCCTGAGCAGTCTCTCAGCTGGGCTCTGGAGCGCCCAGGCACTGGGCGTACTGCAAGGAAACGGGATGGCAGCAGCACRTGGTGCTGCGCACAGGGCACCTGCCAGGGTTTTGGGGATATCCCCGATCCCTGGTCCTCCTTACCWGGCCTYGATGAAGCAGTGGGCTGCTGTGAGGACCCACTGTGGGCTGATGAGGGACCCTCCGCATACATGCCCCGTGCCTCTTTCCCAGGGATCCTGGATGCTGACGATCCAGGGCCAGGCCCCCGGCTGGGCATCTGTGCCACCCACGACGCGCGACGTGCCGTAGTGAGAAGCCATGGGCCGGAGCCCGCAGGTCCCTCTGTAACGAGACGCTCATTACTGTCCTGCTCGATGGCTTGCTGCTGTTCAGGCTGAAGGTCAGCCGTCTTCCCTCYCCACAAGGCGCTGCATGGACAGCAGGGCCAGGGAACCCCACAGGGCGTGCGTCTGTCCACCCGTTTCCGCTTTAGCCCCGTAGATGAGTTGTGCTAGCAGCCTGGATGCTGGCAGGGAACTGAGGCTCCCACGTGGGGTTYGGGAAGGTGTGGTGTGGCTATCCCCAYRGGGGACAAGGGGACACCCTCCAGTGAAYCCCATAAGGKTTGCCCAAGCTCCCTCCCAGAGCCTCGGGCCACTTACCCACAGTCGTCCCACGTGCCGTGCGCAGGCCAGCACACGGCCAGCAGGACGAGGAGGGGGAGCAAATTCATCGCTGCCAGCGGCACGTTGCAGCCGCAAGAACCGAGGGTTCGTCGCCACCAGTGCAGCAGCCGAGGTAGTGCCCGCAGTACTCGCGKTGCCCGCGGTGCYCTTGGCCCCGGGGCTGATGTCACAGAGTCGSTGGTTCCGGGTGCTGGGCACGGTGGCCTCTCAGCGGGCGTGGGGGGCAGCAACACGGGGGGGTTSCAAGCAGGAGGGGAGGCAGAGGCTGGGATCGGACACCCCGACAGACCCCRGCCGAACGCTCTGCTTGTGGGATGAGGGTGTGCAGCCCCGYGGCAGGCAGCAGCGCCCGGCTCCGAGYGCTGCCTGCTAACAGCTAGCAGGAAAAAACCAAGTGTGGCATCATAGCCTCTTTGGGAAGTTCACTGCCACCCTGCTCTCTGCAGCCGTTTGCCACCYGATCCTTCCCAAAAAACATACACCAGAGAACGTAACTACTACAGGCAGTATGCACATGTTTGGGTGTTGAAGAGCCAACCCAGTTACAGCCACGGCAGGCAAGCAGCGATGTGCGAGTGGGATGAGTCCAGCATACCCGGCTGGTGCACACTGCATGTATGCGCACGTCTGGGTGCACACATGCTGGCATGTCGGTTTGTGTGGTGCACTCTGTGTATGCGTGCACCATGTGTACACTATGTGTGGGTGCACTGTASTGTCTGGGTGCACTCTACATCTATGTACACGCTGTGGATGCATACTGTATACATGCAGTGTCCTACAGGTGAGCCTGTGAGTGTGCACACCATACGTATGTGTTCACAAGGTAGAGTGTGTGCAGTGTGTGTGTGCATTTTGTGTGTATGCAGGCAGGCTGTGTGTGCATGCACTTTGTGTGAGTGTGTGTGCACGCTGAGAGTGCATGCCTTCCACTCTTTACATGACGTGATGTGCACCATCTGTGCATTACTCTGTGTGTTCATGTGTGGTGTGTGTGCACGAGTGTGTGCTGTTATGCAGTGTTTGTGTGTAGTCTGTGTGTGTGTGCACGTGTGTTGGTGTGCATTGTGTGTGTGCGTGTGTTGGTGTGCAGTCTGTGTGTGTGTGTGAGTATATTGGTGCGCAGTCCGAGTGTATGTGTGTGTATTGGTGCGCCTATGTGTGCATGTGTGTTGGTGTACAGTGTGTGTGCGCGCGCGTGTGTTTGCGTGTTGGTGTGCAGTCAGTGTGTGTGTGTTCGTGTGCAGTGTGTTGGGGAGTGTGTGTTGTGCACCCTCAGTGTGTGCGTGTGCGTGCTGGCATGCAGTGTGTGAGTGTGTGTGTGTGTGTGTTGGTGTGCAGTCAGTGTGTGTGTGTTCGTGTGCAGTGTGTTGGGGGGTGTGTGTTGTGCACCCTCAGTGTGTGCGTGTGCGTGCTGGCGTGCAGTGTGTGTGTGTGTGTGTGTGTGTGTTGGTGTGCCGTCAGTGTGTGGGGGTGTGTGGGTGTACAGTGAGTGTGTGGGTGTACAGTCAGTGTGTGGGTGTACAGTGAGTGTGTCGGTGTCCCCGGTGCAGCCCTGCCCGCCCCCGCCGCCCCGTGCCGTTCCCCGCCTCCGCCGCCAGGAGACGCCGCCGCCCGCCGCCGGGGCCCGGCCTCGGCTGCCCGCAGGCTCTGCGCCCGGCCGGGGCACGGGGCCGGGGTGTCCCGGGGCTGCCGAGCCGCCGGGCTGGGGCCGCCCCCGGCCGTTCGGGCGTGCGGAGATCTGCGGGGAGCCGTCCGGGCTGGGCGGCGAGCGGCCGAGGCGTGTCGCGATCGCTGGGTTGGCCGCGGCCCGGGGCCCCSGGAGAGGCCGCAAGACCTCGGTCCGGGCCCGCGGTACCTGCCGGCAGCTCCGTCGGGCTGTGCAGGGCAGGGCTGGGCTGGCGGGGTGCGGGCGGGCRGGGCTGAGGCACGGGCTGCCTGCAGGAGCTGCCTGCCCGCTCCCCCGCCTCTCCAGGGCAGCATGACCACCAAAGGAGCTCCGGGCACCCCGCCTTCAATAATCCGGCTTCCCAGGCTTTGTGGCTGCTAAGGAGAAGGCAGAGGAGGGGTGGGAGAGAGGGAGGGAGCTTGCAGTGGGAGGAGGTGGCGGGCATGGAAGAGTGGACGACCTCGGGTCGGTGTGGGTGAGGGCAGAGCAGCCATTCCACCACGCAGGGGAACAACGCTGGGGCTTGGGTTGTCCCCCGGGGAGCAGCGTTCCTGCGTCTCCCTCATCCTCCACCTGCGAAGGCTGGGAGCTGGGCCCTGCTGCCGGAGCCGGGCTGTGCCGAGGCGGCCGCTGCTCCCGTGCAGGGCTGTGTCAGCCCCTGCCTGTGCCTCCCTCTGCACGAAGCTGCCTCTGAGCCAGCTGTGTGCTGCTCCCGGSGCAGCTGGGTCTCCCCCGCACTGCACTGATGGCACAAGTGGCGTTTCCAGGATGCCACTTGGCGCTGAGGGGAAGGGCTGAGAAGGGCTGAGGCTCTGGGGGRAGAGCTTACCCCGGAGTTCGAGGGCTGCAAACCACACGGACAGGTGTCTCTGCAGGGCAGAGCTGCAGGGCACAGGGGCAGTGTGGGCATCTGCAGGGTGGCTGCAGGGCAGCTGCTCCACCAAGGCCAGGCTCTGGACCCATCTCCACCCCAGTGGCATCTGTGTGGCACTGTTACGACGTTGAGTGCAGCTCCATTGAGGGACACATCCTCAAGTGAGCACTACCAAATTTCTTGCGTAGCAGCCTGGTCTCTGCTTTGTGCTCGCAGCAGCCTGTCACTGTGGGTCTAGCGGTCTTTTGCTGGTGAGGCAGAGCAGCAAGGGGAGGATGCTGTGGTATGGTGGATGGGATGCAGGGGTGTTTGTAGGCTGGGGTAATGTTCAAGGTGCTACAACTAGCAGAGGGGTTGGTGCTGTGAAATGGGGTGCCAGGGACATTGGCTAGCTCTGGGTGTTTGGAGAGCTCATATGTGTTGTCTTGGCATGCTGTTTATACAGAGCACTGCAACAACCCAGCGACGATAGGCAGAGCTAGAAGCAAGCGAAGGTCTCTGTCCCCATGGGGCCAGGCCCTGGACATAAGTGTGAAGCTTAGGGTGTCCCCAGGAGAGGGACGGGACCACTATGCCAGCAGGACATCCAGCCATAGCCTGGCATGCAGGACCAGGGCATGTGGGCAATGCCTGCCTGAGCAACAGGGATGCAGGATCGCACCAGGGAGGTGCAGGCATGGAGGGGCTATTGGCAGGGGGCACAGAAAGGTGGCTAAAGTGCAGGAGAGAGTCTGTCTCCCTTCCAGGATAAGGGTCAGAGTCACTGCTGCTTCCTGACCTGGGGAGACCTAGTCCCAGACCAAGGCCCTGCCATCCCACTGTGAGGAGATACAGCAGGGGATTGCCCCCAACAGAAGGCCTTGGTGTTCCTGGGCTGGGGGCGGTTCTGGGCAGACATCCCACAGCTTCTAGGTGGCAGATGGATCCGGGATGTCCCTCTGCAGCCCAGTACCACCCCTCACATGCCAGCTGGAGTCTCCTGATGGGCTCTCTCCGATCCTGTTCCCGACATTATTTTCCATAGGCCATGTCTGCTTCTTTCCATCTGCATGCTTAGGCTGTAGGCTGGGTGCCAGGGAACGGCAGAGATGGTCTGCGTGGTGGAGGGTGCTGCATGGGCATGTGAGACACCAGGAGTCAGGGAGTGGCTGGCTCAGCGTGTGTAGGAAGGAAGTGCTGGCCAAGTGTCCTGTGAGGAACTGTCACAGAATCACAAAGTGGTTGAGGTTGGAAGGGACCTCTGGAGATATCTGGTCCGATCCCCTGCTCAAGCAGGGTCAGCTACAGCAGGTTGCCCAGGACCATGACCGGTCGGATTTCAAGTATCTCCAAGGATGGAAACTCCACAACCTCTCTGGGCAACCTGTTCCAGTGCTCAGTCACCCTCACAGTAACAAAAGTGTTTTCTTGTGTTCAGATGGCATGTTTTTTAATTTGTGCCCATTGCCTCTTGTGCTGTCACTGGACAGCACTGAGAAGAATCTGGCTCCCTCTTCATTCCCTCCCATCAGATACTGATACACATTGATGAGATCCCCCCTGAGCCTTCTCTTCTGTAGGCTAAACAGTCCCAGCTCTCTCAGCCTCTCCTCATGTGAGGGATACTCCAGTCACTTAACCATCTGAATGGCCCTTTGGTGGACTCTCTCCAGTATGCCCATGGCGTCCTTGTAGAGGGGAGCCCAGAACTGGACACAGCACTCCCGATGTCATCTCACCAGTGCTGAGTAGAGAGGAAGGATCACATCCCTCCTGGCAACACCCCTAACACAGCCCAGGATACTGTTGGCTTGCTTTGCCACAAGGGCACATTGCTTGCGTATGGTGAGCTTGGTGTCAAACAGAACCACCAGGTCCTTCTTGGCAGAGCTGCTTTCTGGCCAGACAACACGCAGCGTATGCTGGTGCTATGAGGTTATTCTTCCCCAGGTGCAGGACTTKGCATTCGCTTGGTTGAACTTCATGAGATTCCAGCTCATTTCTCCTCTCGGGATGGCAGCACACCCATCTGGTGTATCAGCCACTCCTCCTAGTTTTGAGTCATCTGCAAACTTGCTGACGGTGCACTCTGCCCCATCATCCAAGTTATTAATGAAGATGTTATTAATGAAGATGTTGAACAATATATATTGGCCCCAGTATTGACCCCTGGGGTGCTCCACTAGTCACTGGCCTCCATCTGGACTTTGTACCACTGGTCACAACCCTCTGGACCCGACCATTCAGCAAATTTTCAGTCCACCTCACTGTTCGTTTACCTAATCTGTAATTTATCAGCTTGCCTATGAGGATGTTACAGGAGACAGTATGAAAAGGATTACTAAAGTTGAGGTAAACAACATCCACTGCTTCCCCATCATCCACCAAGCCAGTCATCTTATCCTACTAGGCTATCAGGCTGGTTAAGCACAATTTCCCCTTCGCAAACCCGTCCTGTCCCATCCTGCTGCGCCACCTGGCACCCGCCCGAGCCGTCTGCACCCATTTCATGTCTGAGTTTGTGCATAAGCCGTGTCATGGGGGCCAGTGCTTCCCACAGCTGACAAGTGGGGTGCAGCTGGCTGCGGTCACCCTGGGCTGTAGAGCAGTGTGGGGATGGCTATGACAGGGTGAAGGGTCTGCCACCRCATGTGCGTGGCCTGGTGCAGGCCGTGCTGTGTGGAGGCGGCCTGAGCCCTGCACGGCTGCGTAGCAGCCTGCTCAGACCCTGCCCAGACCCTGCTAGTCTGGGCTGTCATCTCCAGCAACGCTGGGTGCTGTCCAAAGGGTAGACCTGGGCAGAGAGGAGGACCAGGGTGCTGGAGCTGTGGAGGGACCTAACCCTGGGGCTGGCTGCGGCATGGGAATGGCGTGATGCCTCTTGCTGCTGGGACTCGGAGAAGGATCTGGTGTCTTTGCTGCTAGAGCCAGGGCTGTGGCGGGTGCATTTGCTCCCTGCAGGAGGGGTTTTCTTTCCTCAAAGCTTTCACAGAGCAGCCCTGCCCTCCTGCATAAGCACACACTGATGCATGCAGCCTTTGGCACTCCTCGTGTCTAGGTAGGTCTCCCCAGAGAAGCTGAACGCCCACTTTGCTCCACAAAACTAGTGCCTGGGTCATCATCTCACCCACACAGCAGCCTGAAAATGAAAGGTTAAAGTGAAATGAGCTTACAGTGTGGTTCTGTTTGAGCACAAGAGAAAGCTCCTCTCCCAGCCTGAGTCAATTCATGTGTCTCAGCCTCAAGCTGTGAGTGGACACTGCCCATAGAGTGTCCTGCCGCCCCGGGGTCCTGCGCTGTGCCCCTGCTGCAAGCCTCCCTGGCCTGCCTTCCCATGCGGGGCTGGCTAGCTGCTCCCACTTCACCATCCTCACACTCACCTCCCCACCCCAGAGAGTTCGCGGATGGCACAGGGTCTCACAACTCGCTGCCTCTCATACCATCTCCCTGCACACACTGTGCCCGTGCCYCTGGTGTGGATGAGAAAGAGCAAGCCACCCAGCACTGTGGGACCGGCAGGGTGGTGCCCAGAACCAGGCACTGAGCTGTCTCAGCTTTGGGGGCAAGTTTCTCCCTGGACGTTCAGAGACTTCCTAGGTTGTGCAGATGCTGGCCAGGACGCGTGAGTCAGGGCCACGTAGTCTGAGGGGATGGTGCAGGATGGAGCGTGGCAGCGGCTGGCTCACAGCAGGCCGCCCAGGCTGTCATGGCTCTTGCAGCCCTGCTCAGAATTGCTTCCTCTGCTGTTCCTCCAGCTGTGGGCTGGGAAGCCGAGGTGCTGCCGGTCCTGTGGCACTGCGCTGGGTCCGGCTGGGTGCGGTGAGGGGGAAGCTGAGGCCGGCAGCCATGGGGCTTGCCAGAGGCCAGGCTGTGCTCCCTGGGCCCRTGCCTGCCCCTGTCCTCAAAGGCTGCTGCCCTGCACCAGCGCAGACATGCTGGCCAGGAGCTGGGGGGCAGCAGGAGATTCTGGCCACATTCCTGGCCTCTTCCTTCCCAACCCAGGGCAGCAGCACCCAGCACAGTGTGTGGGTACCTGCCTCCTCCCACCACAGCTGCCCGGGTGGGCACTGCCACATCCCAAGGGACCAGGGCCCCCAGGAGCCGCTTGGAGCATCTCTTTCTCTGTTCTGTGCCTAGACTGCGGCTTGGCACCGAGCGGGTGYGCGGCTGGCCGGCCTGCCTGCTGGCTCACAGGAAAGTAGGTGACATTTCCTCTGCCCCAGGTGCTGCGGCATCAGCCCTGCCCCATCACCCCTTTGGGCTGCCTTAAGGAGGGTGACAGACACTTGTCCCTGCATGGTCCTTGCTGGCAGGGAGCTGGGAAGTGAGTGGCAGAAGRGGCCAGGGAAGCTCAGCCATGGGCTGCAGCTACAGTCCTAGAGGGCTGTGCCACAGCAGAGAGCACCCAGCTGCCCTTCCTTGGACCGCAGGATAGGACAGGATTAGCTGGTCACCTTCCCCAGGCAAAACAGCCCCATTGCCTGAGACCTGCCCCCCTTTCCCCTGTAAACTCACAGCACTGAAGGGACACTACCCTTTTGCAATCTCAAGAGGCCCCTCAATCCCCCACTTTGTTCCTACCTCCATAATTGGCATTCTTGTGGCTGTGCAAACCAAGCTCAGCTGCTATCCCACAATCCCTCCTTACCCTGTCCTGCCGCCCTGCCTGCACCCATGCAGCTCTGTGCTGCCAGTTGCTCCCTGGAATAAGTGGCCCCATTGCCAGGCGATGGGGAAGATGCGCTGCCTTTGAACACAAAGAGCAGGCACGGGCTGGGACTAGGGCTTCAGCAGAAATAATTTGTGATTGGTCTTTAAATAAAGCAAGTCGCATGTCATGCAAGAAGATACTTTTCCTGCAAAGCAGACTGGGAGTGCAGCTGAGTGAGTAGGAGCAGAGGGGGGAAGCAGACCGCGGGATGATGTTGGCTGCTCACAGGACGAATGCTGTTCCGTGGCCTGTCAGGAACAAAGCAGGATATTCTCAGTGCCAGCCAAAGTAATGTGGGAAATTGGTATTTTTTCCCAAATGGGAGCCAGGCACAGTTTAGTGCTGCAGGAGGCAATTGGGTCCCTCTGGGCTGAGGGCTGAGGTTATGCCTGGTGGGTGATCCAAGCAGTGAGGAAGGGAGAGAACAGACTGAGGGGAGAGGAATGGGCTTGGGGATTGTGGCAGACTGAGAACGCCTTGGAGATAGCAGGCTGAAGGACAATGGGTTCAGGGAAAGGTGTTACAGGGGAAGAAACTGCTTCTGGCAGCCCAGCTTTTCTCCTTTGCTAACCACCCTCTCCAAAACCCACTGATGCCCCCCCATCTGCAGCCAGCCCCCGAGCTGGCCAGCTCATGCAAGGCCTTCTCCTAGCCATTCTCCCGGCTTGGTGGTAGGACTGGAGATGCTGCTTGATGCTGCTTGCCGCTCTGCCTGGAGCCGGAGGGTGAGCTGTGCCCCCCCAACAGTGCATCCTGCAGTGGGTCTGGGGACATGTAAGGCCTCAAACAGCTCCAGGGCTGCAGTCAGGGGCATCCAGAAAGCCCTCTGCATTGCTCCCTGGCGCAGGCTCCCGGGGAACAGGCTGTGGGAGCCCCTGTGTCCTTGAGGGTCAGGGCTGGGGCAGCTGAYGCTTGGACCTGGATGCTGAGGCAGTGGCCGTGGGGTGGGGGCAGAGCTTGTATGACTGTCAGAGTGCATTTGGGGTGCTGAGGATTGGGGGGGGGACTGGGAGTGGGGAGAGCAGGGTGTTCGTAAGGGCAGAGCAAGGCTGGGTGGCRAGAGAGGAAAACTTGCAGGGTGCCCTGGAGCCCAGAAGTCCACCTGCCCTGTGCCATGCTGTGCCCCCAGGACTTGCTGACCCAAGGGGAAGGCTCTGGCCCTGCACAGCCCCACAGCTGCCTGCAGAGCTCCAACACTGCTGCTGAGGCCACCACAGATGGCTGCAGTGAGGCCAGCCATTTTCCAGGAGATTACTCTCTGCTTGGGGCCACCCTGTGCTTGTCTTCATCATGCTGAGCTGCTCTTCCACACCCTGCTGCTTCCCAGAGCTTGTCTCTCCCCCACGTCTTGCAGCTGTGAGAGGCTGCTGTGAGATAACATTTCAGAAGATGGAACAGACACGTCTACAGCAGAGAGACTTCAAATGGGCTGGGAAGCTTGTAGCAGCTCTGCACAAAGAAGATGGTGTGCAGGCAATCATCAGATCCCCCCACCCTRCACACTGCATATTTGATGGCTCTTTGGGTCTCAATGTTTAAATCTATATCTAATGAGCATTTAACTGCTGCTCAATATTTAATGCCTTGGTGTTCAGTGTAATAATCCCATGTATCACAGTGAGTGCTGGTCCATCACCCTGGGCATGGGGAGAGGCAAGCTGTGGGAGAGGATTTAGCACAGGGCAAGGGAGGCCGGGGGATCTGCTCCATGACACCTTTCACATAGATGGCAGGTTTTCTCTGCACCATGAGCTCTTTCTGCCTCTCTGATGTCTGACTCTTCTCGGTGCAGTAGACGCTGGAGCTTGTCTGTGCTGGCTGGGAATGAGGGCCCGGCATCCCGCTGCTGGGCTTGTGCCGGCAGGGTGGGGAGCTGGGGGCTGGGGGCAGCTCCAGGCAGCCTGCAACACTCACTGCACGGTGACACCCTGTCCTCAGCCCGTGATGCCGTTCCACGCTGAGTGTCAGCCCACAGCTGGTGAGCTKGTCTGCAACCCGCTGGGTGGGTCTCCTGACCAGGCAGCCCCACTGTGACCGTCACACCACAGAGGCTGCATCAGGACCTGTGGACGCTTGGACGTGACTGCCTCCATCCCTGCTGTCCCCACTGCTGCCTCCCCGAGGGCTGCAGCCAGCACAGACAGGAGCCAGGAGAGCAACGCCATGAGCTGTGTATCAAGGCCTTTGTTTGGGAGCAGTTTCAGTAGTTCTGTCCAGATTCAGTTCCTGAGAACACRGCCCCATGCAAGAACTGTCTGGGGTGTGAAAGACCCACATTTCTCATCTGCACTCTGAACCGCAATGGGAACCAGCCCCACGCGTGCAAGTCTTTTCCTTCTGAGGTGCAAAGTCCCTGTCGTGGTTTAAGCCCAACTGGCAACTAAGCACCACACAGCCGCYCGCTCACTCTCCCCCGGGTGGGACGGGGGAGAGAATYGGAAGGGTAAAAGTGAGAAAACTCATGGGTTGAGATAAAGACAGTTTAATAGGGAAAGCAAAAGCCGCGCATGCAAGCAAAGCAAAACAAGGAATTCCTTCACTACTTCCCATGGGCAGGCAGGTGTTCAGCCATCTCCAGGAAAGCAGGGCTCCATCACGCCTAACGGTTACTTGGGAAGACAAACGCCATCMCTCCGAACATCCCCCACTTCCTTCTTCTTCCCCCAGCCTTATATGCTGAGCAGGACATCATATGGTATGGAATACCCCATTGGCCAGCTGGCCTAGCTGTCCCGGCTATGCTCCCTCCCAGCTTCTTGTGCAGCTCACAGAGCATGTGAGCTGAAAAGTCCTTGAGAAGTAGACTACCTAGCAACAACTAAAAACATTAGTGTGTTATCAACATTCTTCTTAYACTAAATCCAAAACATAGCACTATACCAACTACTAGAAAGAAAATTAATTCTATCCCAGCCAAAACCAGGACAGTCCCTCTTCCTCCATGGGCCTGAGCTGCAGGCATCTGCTGCTGCYGAGCCCTGACATCCTCTTTGCTGCCCCGTTGTTTCCCAGGCCTGCAGGAGTGGCCCAGCATACCCAGTCCTGCAGCCTCACAGCTCCCTGAGGAGCAGAAGCAGAGGGCTGGGGATTTAATCTTGTGCATCCATCCTTGAYGGGTGAGGATTAGCTGCACCCACAGCAGGAGTGCTGCATCTCCYCTGCTGAGCCATGCAGGATGGACGGTGTGGGGTGAGGGTGGCTGGGGGGGGGGCGGCCCACCCCTGCGCAGTGGTGGGGGGCCCGCGGGGCGCCAGGGCTGCTTTGCTGTGCTCAGCTCATGAGTACTAGCTGCAACGCAGATCGGTGGCTGTGGGCCTTCCCGTGTGGGCGCTGGCTGCCATACCATCATGGGCGACATGTATCCCTTCACCCTGGTCAGTGTCCCGCAGAGGCAGATCTCCGCAGCCAGTGGCTGCAGCCTGATTTACCCTGTCACGCAGTGAAAGACCAGTAGCCAGAAGAAGAAAGTGCCTGTTTATGTATTGTTTAGGAACAAGCAGGTAGGAAAACAGCAAGAGCCAAGCATGCAGCTGGAGTGTGCTTCAAAGCGCTGTCCTGTGCGACTTGCTCCTGTGAGGCTCCCTGGGGCACAGTCCATGGGCTGGTAAAACAGACCAACTTCCATGTCCAAGCCTCTCACTTCGCTCATCACTGGTCCCATGCCACCCTCTGCGGTGACTGAGACCCACTGGCCAGGAGCTGGGTGACAGGACCACTGTGTGTGGCTCGTGCCCTTGCGGCTGCCATGGGGGTGGCTCTCTGTGCAGTCCAGCAGTGTGGGACTTTTCCAGTCATGGGGAAAACTGGACTTTTCCAGTTTTCTCCTCATGTTCCTGCTCTTCTGTGGYCATTACTGCAAAGGCAGTTTATAGATGTGCTTGTGCCTGGAGCAGGCAGCGATGTAGTGTGGAGTGATCTCAGCTCCCCGAGGAGTGGGCACAGCTGCCCTGGGGGAGCCTTGCCTATAAGMTTTATTGCTGAACAGATGCCTGTGGTGCCAAAGGTGAAGTATGTTGACAAGAGTCATCACAACCAGGCTTTTGGCCCATGTAACAGATTGTACGTGAGATAAGGGTGAGACCTTGAAGTTACCAGAGTAGTTCCTGAGGAACCAGTTCATGGGGATGGGGACAAGGAAGATTGACGTGAGCTGGCTGTGGTAGTGCATGCTTTTTGGGTTATCATAACATTGTCACTGTGTCATGATGCCAGGGTTGSGCTGGTGTGAGTGCACAGTGTGCACTCCTGGTGCCTTGGGCTCAGGGTCCTGTTCCGCCTGTGAGTGCTGCGCATTAGCATTGAGTTCCCGATTGTTTCATGGGTTTGTGTGCCGCAGCCTGTGCCCAGGGCGGTCCCATGGCACAGGGTTGTGCTCACTGGCTGCTCTGCCTGGTGGTGCCACAGGTCTGCCTATGTCTTACTGGAAGCAGGTGCCATATAGAGCTTTAGTCGTCGCAGAGACTGGGGGAGGTATGACTGCCCAGCGCTGCTGGATCAGGAAGCCAGGCAGGCAGGCTTGGCAGCGTGCCCTGTCTGCGTCTCCTTTGTACTCAGTATCCATGTGAGCGTGCCAGGATATGCCTACACCAGAGATGGTGAGGAGGGGAACACTGTGCCCAGATGCAATCTGATGTATGTACAGGAGACTTTGGTGCGCATGCTGTCCCTGGTGCTCAGTCCAAGCAGATCTTGGGCAGTTACATCATGTTCAGCAATGCTGTGGCATGTTGCCCCTTTTCTGCAGTCTCTGTTTCTTGGGGAATCTGAGCACCTCCATTGCACACATTCTCTGCATGGCTGTTACCCTGAGGCAGACAGCTGTGGCCCTTGCCCTGCCGCCCAGAAGAGCTTCCTGGGGCACTTCATGCCCKAGGCTTATGACTGCAGCAGCTCCATCCTCCCTGAACAGGCCTACAGACGTAAGGCAGTGCCTTTGCGCCAGCAGGGTCTGGGGCAACTGCTCATCTTCTGGCATGAGCCATACCTGCTCCCCAGCTGCCTGCCTTGTGCCCTGCTGCCCCTTGGCAGCGCACCCCAGCAGGCAGGGTCCTCTGGCCCCCGGGGAGGGATGCTGAGGATCCTGCCTCTCGTGTCCGCAGCACTGGTGTGCCCAGGTACGTTACCTCCCAAGTGCTCGCATGGGTGAGATGCAGCCCCCGCCCCGCTCAGGACAGCTGCCTCCAAGCAAGTCCCAAGCACCCACCACGTGCTCCTCCCTTGGCTCTGGGAAAACTGCTCTCCCTGGTGCAGTCTGTGGAGGGTCACTCTGCTAGCTCGGAAGGGCTCCTGCACGTCCAGGAAAGGTGCCTGCCCTGCTCTGGGAGCCCCAGAGCTGCAGAGCTGTGCCCCAAACTGAGCACTAGCATGCTGAGCAAACCCTGCTGTGGTCTCATAGCAGCCTGCTGTGTTAATATGTCCCTGTGAAATCACCCCCTGCAGCCAAACTGTGCTCGGCCTTCCCTGATTTATCTCCCTCCCTGCCCCATTCACCTGCCCTTTCCAAAATCTATCCCTATCCCCAGCCCAAGACCCATTCCCAGTCCCATTGCCATCCCCACCCCAGCACCATCCCTGTCCCCATCCTGATCACTGTTCCCATCCCTGTCACCAGTACGGTCCCCACATCTATCCTCACCCCTGTCCATCTCTGTCTCCATCCCGGCAGCTCCCTCCCCACCCGCTGGCTACTCCTGCAGATCGCTGCGACTGACTTCCAGGGTTTTTGAGGGAGAGAGATACCTGATTAATCCCAGAGTGAGCTGTAATCACATGGCAATAACTGCACGACTCATGCTTATCTGAATGTGTAATCACAGCAATGAATAATATTCAAGGCTTTGCACCTCACTAATTAGCATGCTGCCTGGAGGGGAGAGGCTGCTGTCAGCTTTATGCAGCAGGTCCCATCCCTCTCCGAGGCCGAGCTCTGCGGTGGGGAGGGGCAACAACCCTCGTCCTGTCAGGACACGAGTGGAGTTACCAACTGCCCCTGCTCCAGAGGGCCCACACATGCTGCCCTTTCCAAAATCTATCCCTATCCCCAGCCCAAGACCCATTCCCAGTCCCATTGCCATCCCCACTCCAGCACCATCCCATCACACATGCATAGCAGAGGTGTTCCAGCCCCATGATCATTTCTGTGGCCTCCTCTGGACCCGCTCTAACAAGTCCATGTCTTTCTTGTACTGGGGATCCCAGAGCTGGATGCAGTACTCCAGGTGGGGTCTCACGGGAGCGGAGTAGAGAGGGAGAATCACCACCCTCGACCTGCTGGTCATTGACTGTAACTCTTTGGATGCAGCCATCCAGGCAATTCCTAAGCCATCTAACAGTCCATCCATCGAACCCATACCTCTCCAATTTAGYGGCGAGAATGTTGTGAGGGACCATATCAAAGGTCTTACAGAAGTCTAGGTAGATGATATCCATAGCTCTTCCCTTGTCCACTGATGCAGTTACTCCATCATAGAAGGCCACTAGATTAGTCAGGCATGATTTGCCCTTGGTGAAACCACGTTGGTTGTCTCTAATCACCTCCCTGTCCTCAGGGAGGAAGATGTTTCAACATGTATTCCAGGAGGATTTGCTCCATGATTTTACCAGGCACAGAGGTGAGGCTGACTGGTCGGTAGTTCCCAGGGTCCTCCTTTTTACCCTTTTTAAAAATGGGCGTGATGTTTCCCTTTTTCTAGTCACTGAGGACTTTGCTTGACTGCCATGACTTTTCAAATATGGTGCAGAGTCAAGCGCAGATGGTGCTTAGGCTGGCTGGTGGCCTGGCCGCAGAAGATCAGTGTGCCTCTCTGCCTACACAGGGCACAGTGGCACACCCAGCCTCGGGATCAGGAGCGACCAAGAGGGCTTGGAGCCACCCGCAGAAGGATCTTGGTTCAGGCTGAGCCCTGCCTCAGCCCAGCCTCGCTGCTCTGCACCAGATGGGGTGGGTGCTGCCAACCGCGGGCGGCGCGGCGACGGGGCTCAATTTCACGTGGCCCCAGTCTGCAGGCAGAGGGGCTGGCTGATATGATCTGGGAGACCAGCGTCTGTTTTCCCAGTGGAGAGTGCAAGAGTCCGGCTTGTTTGTGAATCCTGGGAGTACACAAATTGTACACCTTGGTGCTGGTGATGCCACCCCAGAGGAGATGCAGTTGTTTCTTCGTGTAAGSCTGGTCAGGACTTGCATTTGGGGTTCTTTGCAAGCTGGTAGAGAGAATACTGTGAAAATATGTTTATATGAAAAATAGGCTCAGAAGGCTGAGCACATAAAGGGCTGGACCATGCTCAGTGGGGTGGAATAAAGTCTTCTACCATGTGAGGTTAACTGTTGTGGGAAAATAAYGGAAGATTGGCGAGGAGGACTGTAAACATRCTCAAGTGACTTGCAGTTGGGGTGTCAAAAAMCACATATATCATACTAATCGTTGTTTAGCCTTGTATGTTGGACAAGTAGAACATCTGTGTTTAGATAACATAGGCCTGTGATAGACTTAGAGGCACCCTATCGAACACGCTTGAGATTCCTGCTCTGCTGTGGGAAAGATCAAAGCACAGTGGTAAACTACACCTGCGCGAATCCCTGATATACAGGCGAAAACAGCAGATTTGGTGATCCTCTAGCATGGACCGAGCTCCGCGGTGCCTGCATCGCCGCCTGTGTGCCTCTGCCTGGGTGCTGCTTCGAGAATCCCCTGCTTGGTGAGGTAATGAAAATAAATTTACTCTTTGCATTTCATCCGTGGTTTTGTGGTTGTTCCTGCATCCTGCCTGTGCCGGCTCACACAACTGTGCTTCACTTGGTGGAGCACCAGGGAAGCTGAGAGGCTCCACATAAACTCTGGGCACAAGATAGTTGCACATTGCCGTGCTCRGGGGCCTGCAGCATTTCTGCACACTAGGTAAGGTGGTCTGCAATTCTTGGGAGAAGCACAAAGATTGGCATTCAGAGAAAAAGTCAAAGTGTGAACCTGAAGAGGCCAAGGGAGAGTTCAGTATGCCAAGGTGTCTGTAGCACCAAAATAAATTCCTCTACAGGAAAACAAAAGCTAGGGTGGTAGAGGTTTGGAGTAAGGACTGTGGCCAAAGGCTGTATCAGCATCCTTACGGGTGTGATCTGGTTAGAGGGAGAGAGATAAGAGATAACTCTGCCTTACAGCACAGGGAGCTGTAAGTAAAGCTTTTTATGTCACCTACCTGCCTGATCCTAGGCACAGCATTGTTGATGGTTGCATCCTAGTAAAAGCATTCTTAACTCTTGCAATAACCTTTGTCTGTGTTGAGGGTTATCTGAGGCACATGCCAAGACTTCACATTCAACAGGTGGGTGCTGAGAACAGCCCACTGCAACACAGTCAGGTGCCTGAGAGACAAGGTGTTTGCCATGCAGCAGGATGGGCTAGAGAAGGAGGTGGTAACACAGGTCATTGGTACAGAAGAGGCATTTTCACTAACAATCGTTAGCCAGAGAGTCCTTAGCAGCAGGACTACAGGGACTGTGTCCAAACCTCAGCACCACAGGTTTCCAGAGCAGGATAATGCTGCCGAAAGCTATGCATAGGTTGTAGGTGGTGATGTTCTGGAGCCGCCTCCCAGCACAGCACAAGTGGCAAGGGCAGGAAATGTGGTAAGGTATGACATGCCTCATAGRCGATGACGACGCAGTAGTGCTGCATGACGTAGTTTTTGAGAAAGCACGGRCTGCCGCCAGTGGCCTAGGACTGCCACCTCACTCCCCCTCGCCATATGCCTGTGCTGTCTGCCCAGGTAGATTACAGGCCGAATCAGGCAGACGCACAGTGGGATACATGCACTCATCAAAGCCTCTGCTGCAGGAAGCAGAGGGCTGAGCATGGGGTGCCCTTAATGGCATGCTCAGAGGCTGCTGCTGGCAGAGCCCAAGGCTTATCTGTGTCAGCTAGGAAGATCTGACATTTCAGAGTCCCACAGCAGCTGCTCCTACACCATGAGCTCAGGGAAAAGGGACAGCTGCACCTTCTGCTGTCATCAAGACTTGGAAAACACAAGACCTCGTCCTGCATTTGTCCACCTTTTAGAGCTGTTCTTGGACCACCAGCTTTGTACCGAACATCCAGGAGTTGCCGTGAAGGGGACAACATGGGATCCATCATATTGGACATGGCACAGAGAAGGAGTCCTGGAAAATATCCAGTTTATTCTATGAGCATCCAGGTAGGACTCGGTGCAGAGGCAGAACACAGCCCAGAGATGCTGGGTCCAAGCAGACCCCAAATGCAACTATTGCACATGTACCAGCAGTGCTGGTGGGCAAGTGCAGTCACTGGGCACTCGCCTTGGGAAGGGCAATGTGGGGGATAAATGCTGTATGCCTTCTGTCAGTGTCTGGGCTGCTCTGTACTCGTGGTTGCAGAGGTGGCCCAGCGAGGAGTGGCGGTGCTTGGAGCAGGAGTCAGTGAGGCTAGGAGAGGGGCCTGGCAAGCTCTCAGCAAGCTGTCCCTAAACTGACATGGCTCACCCTGGCTGGGGACAGTGTCGCTGTGCCCAAGGAGCAATGAGTTCAGTCATGGCCGTAGCCCAGAGCTTCAGGCTCCTTGTGCTGGACAGGGCCATGGTGCACCCCGCAGATAAGGACCCAGACCTTGAACTTGTCTCACCAGTCTGTGGGACTTGGAGCCCAGCAGAGACCTGAGGCTTTGCTTGAGGTAGCCAGTGCTGCTGAGGAGCCACACTGTGATGCTTTTGTATCACCACAGGTGGTGGGTGCTGCATCATCTCCAGCCAGAGCTTTCAGCAGTGTGACTCYAATGAAGCTCTGAGCATTGAGTTCAACAGGAATCACCCTCACCAAGGGCTGCAGGGAGCAGTGGTGAACCCGCAGCTGGAGTGCTGTCCAGTGCACAGGCTTGTTGGCACACTCTGCCCAAGGTGTTAGCCCTGTCCTTGCCTGTGCTCAGCTGGAGCCAATTGTTGCTCTCCTTGGAGCCAGTCCCTAAGCACTCAGATTGCCTTGGGAGAAGTGGTGTCACTGTATGGTGAGAGAGACATTTTGCTGGCACACAGAATCATAGAATGGTTTTGGTTGGTAGGGACCTTTAAAGATCACCTAGTCCAACCCCCCTGCCATAGGCAGGGACATCTTTCACTAGATCAGGTTGGTCAAAGCCCTGTCCAACCTGACCTTGAACACTTCCAGGGATGGGGCATCCACAGCTGTGTTTTCACTCTAACCAATGCCAGAGTGAAAGCCTCTTCCAGAGCTGCCCAAGAAGTTCCCTGCCCATGTCCTGGCCTTCCTGGAGACTGGACCTGGATGGAGGCTGAAGGAGCTGGCATGCCCAGCCATGATCCCCTCTGTGCTGCCAGGAGTGCTGGGCACGCTGCTGGCCCGGCAGCAACTGCCAGCCCGGCTCTGGCCCCCGCTGGCTCCAGCCGAGCCSCTCTGCTTTCGTGTGCAGATCTCTTTCACTGTGCAGTGCACCCGAGCATGGCTTCTGCTGCCACGTCCTCCCCTCCAAAGGGCAGCAACAGCTTCAGCCAGCCTCCTACCTCCCTGCCATCCCATGCTGTGCCTTGGGCCAATTAGTGATGGGAAGAGCAAGTGTGAAGTAGGGAGGCTCGAAGGAGGAGGGGRAGCTGAGCTGCCCCTCTGGTGCTGGGCCCTGCTGCCGCATTACTCGCCCCTGTCAGGGCCTGCAAGATCTCAGCAAAGTGCACGTACAGAAGTCTGGATGTGGGGAAGGCAGTTRTCTGCTCCAGATGCAGCACGGCTCATGCACTGAGTGTGAGATTCAGAGATACCACCTGCCTCTGCTTCCCTGCAGTGAGAACTGTACCTTRGGCATTGCCTAGCATCCCCACGTGAAGCCACAGCAGCCGTGTCTGCTCGACGGTAGGCAGGAAGCCGAGCCACCCRGATCCCCGCCACAGCCCCTGAGGTCCACCTGGCTCTCTGGTCCTCTGGCCTTTCCATGGTCATCATCCGAGCTCCTTCCTCATGGGGTGTACGTCACTGCCCAGAGGACGAGTGCCTGCGGAGYCTCCTCGGCTCCTCTGCTGGACTTGGTTTCCCAGCCCTGCAGTGTGGGGTTCCCTGGCATGCCTGGGAGTAAACTCTGCCAGAGCTGGGCAGCTCCGGCTGCGCTCCGTGGCTGCCCCCTTCCCCTGCCTCCCCTGGGTCCCCTGCGTGGTCTCTGCTATCCTCCCGGCTGCCAGACTGGAGGGACCAGATGGGCCCTGCCTCCGCCTGGCTCCGCACTGCTGTCTGGGAGACACAGCTTCCTGCTGCTTCCCACTCGCCAGCATTTGCATTGCACTTGTTCTCTGACCTTTGGAGAAAGCAAAGCAGGCGGCGAGCTCTGTTCTGCACACTGAGGCCCCGTGCTCCAAGGCACAGCACTTCTCTGCAGTCCCTGCCCCGTGCCGGCCCAAGGTGGGGACCCCCCAAGCCCTGTTGAGCCTGCTGCGGGCTCCYTGGGGCTGCTGTGCCCATATCCCCCAGGAGTGTGTGCACCACCACTGACCTGCCCTATTGCAGAGCCACCTATTTGGGACTCCCACTTCACCGAGCCAGAGCCTSTTTGTGTGTTGGTTCAACCTCCTGGACTGCACGCCAACCAACTGACCTGCCTTATGTGCCTGCACACGTGGTGAGATACCTACGTATCTCTTCGGAGGCTGAGGCTCAGCCAGGACCAGCACGGCCTGTGGTTGTTCAGGGTTGTGTTCATAAGCTTCTCATCTTTTCATGGACACAAACATGGGTCCACAGAACTACACCGGGACTTCCCTAAGGGGCAGAAGGAGGGATGGCTTCCCATTCCTTGGGCTTGCCCTGGCTCGGAGGTGCTCACCTCCTTCAGCTGTGTGCATGTTGTGGGTCAGTTGCACATACAGACATTGGCATGGGGTTCCTCATTGTCCGTACTACACGTGCTGACTGCTGCAGAGATCCCCTAAGCTGAGCACACTTGGCTGTTCTCTCCCGAGCGATGTCTCTTCTCCCAGCTCATACCGGCTCTATTTCACACTTGGTTGGTCTCAAGGGGAGCTGCCACATTCAATATGTCAGATGCTGCTTGTATCGAGCTGCCCTGTGCCTGGGCTGTGATGCAAAGGAGCTCAGGAGTGGGCTGCCCCACAACAGCTTAGGGAGACCTAGGAAAGGGTCTCCCACTCTGCCCTCCTTGGGGGCTGCTGGCCAAAAGGAAGAGGTTCTGCCCCACGCCATCCCACTGAGGCCCGTCCCTCGCAGTTTAATTGCTCCCTGTGCCATGCAGCCAGGATCTGCTTGCTTGACCTCCACCAGGACGTGTTCACGTGTCGTTTTGCCTAGGAGGGGTTCTCAGGGCTGTGAGCCCAGTACCCATCCCACTCCGCTGTGTCTAGGGTCTAGTCCCATTCCTATGACCCCAGGACCTGTTTCTCTCCTGTGCAGCTGGGACTTGTTCCTAACACCATGGGGGTGCAGACATTATCACAGCACCAGCTCTGAACTGCTGGTGTGAGCACTGCAGTGCTCAGAAAACGCTCAGAGTCATGGGACTGGGGGRACCTGTCAGCTTTATGGGAACAGTGCGTTCTCGGCTCTCCAGGCTCATGAAGGAAATCCGGGAAGTTTGCCTCCATGAGCTAAAAAATACCCAAAGAATTGCCACTAAACATCTCATGATCAAAACGAGGGCAAAGGCACAGACAGAGCCTGGACACTATTTTCGAGCCTCTGAGGTGGCAGCACTGACCTGGAAAGTAGCAGGAAGACATCCCTTGGTGGCTGTAGCTCCCCTCAGAGAGCRGAGAAGGGATGCGTAGGAGCTATGGCCAGCGCAGGTCTCAGGGGATGCTGGAAAGCTGTCCCATGGATGGGGAGAAGAGACTTGCGAGGTCCTGCAGCCGGCTGGATGGGTCCATCCCTCCTGYGGCTCCCCTGAGCCTGGTGTGACTGCTGCAGGGTGACTCCCACTGCCCAAAGGTGGGACAGAGCTCCTGCCTGCGATGAGGCAGCAGTCTATTCCTGGAGGGGGACATGGCATTCAGGAGAGCTGGCGCATGGGGCCCTGCCGCTGCTGGGYGTGGGTCCCTGTGCAGCTCAGTCAGGCTGTTGAAGGCATGCCTGACCTCCTCCCGGCTGAGCCCACGCAGACACGCACCCCTGCACTGCACCGCGTCTGCATGCTGCCGCTGCACGCATGGAGACCACTGAGCGGAGCAGGGGCCAGGGGCAYGCCCAGGCTGGGCAGCCAGAGGGGGTCACGCCAGGGGGGGCAGGTGGAGTGGGCATGGGGGCACACCAGGCTGGGCAGGTAGAGGGGTTACGGGGGCACGCCAGGGAGGGCAGCGGGGTGGGAGGGGGTGTCCCCACTGGGTGCGCAGATGCAGCTGGGCAGGGCAGGGTCCCTCCTTCCCGCCACAGCCACGCCAAGGGTGCTGCTGTGGAGTAATGCACTGCGACCTGCGCCTGTGCTCGCTGGCTCGGCCCTGCACCCTGCCTCGGCTGCTCTGGCCCTGGCTGAGCTTGTCCCACCCCAGGGAGCCTGTGTGCCCCAGCAAGCACCCCAGGCCAGGGCGCTGTCTGTCCGTCCGTCTGTCCGTCTGTCCATCCGGCACTGCTGTGGGCAGTGCTGCCGGTGCTCTGCTTTCGGTCTCGCGGCGGGGTTTCCTCCCAGGCYGCGGCGCTCCCACAGGAAGGGAGAATCTCTGCTCTGGCAAGGTGTTTCCTGGCTCCCCAGATAGGATGCGGAGGCACATCCTGACCCCCATGGATGCACACAGACCCCAGAGCTGTGCATGCCACAGACCCCCTATGATGCACAGCACCCTGCAGCACCCCAAACACTCGCACATGCAGGCACGTGTGTGCATGYGGGACCCCGCGCCAAGGCCCTGACCCAGGATGTCCGTGTGTCCTGGGCCATGGCCTCAGCCCAGCTGCAGCAGGACACAGGGCGCAGAGGGGGGCGGTAGCCTGGCGGGGGCCAGGGGTGTCCCCTTCCTGGCAGGAAAGGGGCTGAGCTGGCGGCCGCAGGTTTCCTGTAGGCTCCAGCTCCGCAGGCGCCAGGAGCCAGAGCAGCCTGTGCTGGAGCACGCGGGCCTGTGCCAGGTAACGGCACCGGGGCTGGGCTGTGGGAACCCGGCTGCCCCCGAGCAGCGTGGGGCTGGGGCTGCTCCCTGCCGGGGCCCCGTGGCTCGGACAGCCCTGCGAAGGGCAGCCCGATACCCCCGGTGGGGCCAGCAGGGCTGGGGCAGTTCTGGTACCTCACCCTGGGSTCAGCGGGGCGGGCTGGCCCCGGTGCTTTGCCATGGGCTCAGTGGGGCTGGACTGGCAGCCACAGGGCTTGGCTGTGGCTGTGGGACAGCTGAGGCCACGCCGTGGGGCAGGTCTGTGGGGCAGCATGGGGCTGGCTCCTGGGGCTGGGCTATGGGGCAGCACGAGGCAGGGCCGTGGGGCTGGGCCGTGGCTGTGCCGGGACCCCGGGGTGAGGAGCCCTGCCCTGCTCCCCGCTGGCACAGCCCGGCCCGGGGAGCGCCGGGCCCGGTGCGGGGCCGTGCGGTGCCCCACGCGGGGGTGCGCTGGCGGCCGGCACTGCCCCCGCCCGCAGGCCGCCGCCCGCCGGCTCCTCCCGGGGCTGCCGCTGCCGGGGCCGCCGGCGGGGGAAGGCTGATCCGGGGCCGAGCGCGTCCCCGCGGGCCGGGGCGGGGGCGACGGGCGCTGGAGGGCACCGGGGAGCGGGGGGAGCCCGGGCGGTCGAAGCGCCGGGGAGCGCCGGGGAGCACCGGGGGCGCGCACGGGCGCCGGGCAGCGGGGGAGCGGAGAGCCCGGGGTGCCGGTGGCGGCTGCGGGGCGCGGACCCCCGGAGGYGGCGGCCGGTGCGGGTGCCGGGGCCGGAGCCGGAGCAGCCGCCTCTGAAGTTTCCCTCCGCCCGCCCCTTCCCGCGCGCCCCGGCTCCGCGTTGCCATGACAACTCCTTAAACTAACACCCGCTGCCGGCGGCGGGGGCCGAGTTCGCGGAGGATCCGCCGCGCGCGCCGCTCCCCGCCCCGGCCCCGCCGCCCCCGCCCCGCGCCTCTCCCGCTGCCGGCGGCCGCCGCTGCCCCCG